>JAAXOA010000675.1:0-20668 GCA_036561885.1 Salina celebensis
GGGAGCAGGCGAGGAGCCTGGAGGGGGAGACACGGCAGCCGGCGTTGGGGCGGCTCTGACAGACGGCGGGGATCGACTGTCGACTCTGGGGCTCGGTCCTCTAGGCAGACCAGGTCCAACCAGTCATCTGATGAAGACTTACTCCCAAACAATCATTTTTCGGGTCATTCACAAATAACCCAAGTTTCACTCCATGTGACGTTCTTTATGGACGAACCCTTAGGGATGCTTGTGAGGCTTCTTGAGACAAACAACCCTGAGTGGACTGCCGTTCTCTGGATGGACGCACTGTTTCATAGCATGCTTTTTCTTCTTTGCAAAAAAATCGTCAACATGAACACTATCAGGAAATTATACTGATCATCAAGTGGACTCTTCAAGATTGCCATTGACAGCAGTATGAAACATGATGTTTGTAGTAGGTTATCTTGTAAGCACCTGTGGGAAACTTACAATGCTTTTGATTGTTGAGGATATTTTCATGTGAATAAACAAGGAACATTCTGAGGACAAAAGCTACCACAAACTCCTAGCATCAAAGATGTAATGATTTGTGAATGAGGTTGAACACAGAGCTCGGTTTGTTGGAAGGACTTCACAATGCCAAAGATTCTGAGAGATTATTGCATGCAGAATAGCCAGAAACATTAAACTGACAGATAGGATTGCTCAATCTTTGTATGTAATTCAATTCTATGGAAATGGTTTACATTTCAAATACATTCATGACTACGCAAATCTCTCATATTGCTTTGTGACATTGAAAAAAACACTGTTGCTATATGTGCTCACTCGGGTTTGATTTAACATACATCAAGATCAGAATCACAAGTGGGTTTGGGAGACTCTGGTTTCATAATAATTTTAGCTTAAATATTCCTCACTTCTTACTGTTGGGTAATTATGCAAAACTACGTTCTTAAGATCTAAAAAAGTATTTACGTTTGCACTGATGTGCTTCATGTAAACGTGCAAAAATTGATCTTACATCATACTCAGATTATATTACTGCTGGAAAAGTTTTCGAAGGAAATTTATGTCAGCTAAGCTATAGATTTTTCATCGATAATCTTTTCCGTTATTCTATTTAAATTTTTAAATATCATGAGCATAAACAAGTCAAGAACGAAAAATGTTAAACGCTGCAAACCTGAATGATTTTCTTATGGCGCGACAGAGTCTCAGAAATATTACGAAATAGTAGTTGCCTGAGTAGTCTAGAGTGTAGACCTTGAAACCTTGTTTGCTTGATTGTCTATGATCCTTTTTTACGAAACGGAAATAACATTATGTGCATATTATAATTCAGACAATTATGTTGAAATTTCAGAATTACATGGATCGACGCATATGGGGAAGGTCTCTCATCACCGTTTCAGGCTTTGTTCCGTTGACTACTGAGAGTTTGAATGAAGCGTCGCCAAGATGGTATATCACGTGTAGCCAAATATAATCTTTTAAAGGAATCTCGGCTCTTGGAATATTTTGCATGCATTGAGGCGCTGATTTATCCGATAAAAACTACAATTCCAGTAGCACAAGGTGATAAATTTATAGGTTTTGGTGTAAATTGCTCAACAAGGTTTTAAAAATATGTAGTTTACTCACCACCAATATAAGATTGCATAGAGGCATGCCATCTGCCAACAAAAACAAGAAACATATTTTAAGGTTTCATGTAGAATGTTTCCCATCGAGGTAAACCTACATGATTATGAACCGCATACTTTTTACGGTGGCTTAAAAATTGCATTGGAAAGCAGAAATTTACTCAAGTTCCTCCAAAAATAATCATATTCATAGTTCTTTCATTAGCGTCTGCTTGACACACGAAAGTGTCACTTGTTGATATGATTTGTCACTTGTTACAACCTCGTATTAGCCAAATTCGTTTGTCCGAGGTGGCAGCACGAGTTGACTGCGTTAGCTGGAAGCCTAATTGCTGAAATAACTTTACTGTACTGTATGATTTTTTAAAAAAATCTTGATAGTATAGTTTGTTGTGTTCCTGGACATAATATATTGTCATTGAAAATGATTTTTTCATTGAAATTTGTGTCATGGAACGTGATTTTTAAGGGAAATGCTTGTCATGGATAGTCATACTAACAAAGACCAACTAACAAAGAATTTCCACATCAGGCATCTTAATGTAGGAAGTATTCACACCGGAGATTCTGTTAGCGCCTATATTTGTTACGTCACTGAATCCTGTGCTGAATTTAGTTGCATCGACTATATGTCCTACTATCAATATTTTTGTTAAGAGTTTTATGCATGACTTAAAAACTTTAGTTGAACGCCACGATTATCGCATAGGTCATCGCATGCACAGAGCCATTCTTCCCATAACGTTTCTTCCGCTCGGTTATCAGCTTGCTTTATTATGCGTATGCGTTTGTTTTAAACACGCTCTACTCACTATCTCCACAACGATATCCAATTGACAGCTATTCTGTCTGATCATGTATCGTCAGCACATTCTTTAGCATCATTAACGTAATAAATGCCAATTCATGATCCCATCTTCCAACTTGGTGCAAATGAACATGTGCATTGAACCACTTCAACTCATCTCTTGAATTACTTCCAATGTTTGCATGTTTACCCAGATCAAAAGCTGCCGATGAATGATGCATAATGATGTAACGGCAATAAATGGCTTTGATAGAGTAGCAAATAAAATTCATTACAAAGTATTACTCTATTGGACAAATTTAAAGAGAAGAGATTTCACCCATAAATTTGTTAATCTTCCCAATCGTCCCATTGAATGGCATCGTGACTAGCGACCCATTGATCCTCGGGTAAAAAGACCAACTCGTAGAATTAGGCTCAGGTCCCATACCTGTCCAGCATCTAAAAGTTTCATTCCATTTGCTTTCCTACAGAGAGACAACCTTTTTTTTTCTTCTGGAATTGCCGAGTGCAAAACCAGATTGAATGCGCTGCTGAGTATAAAACACGCTGACATGCGGTGTTGTCCAGGGAGATGAACAACAAAAGTTAGACTTGCTCATGATCCTATGTGTGCTTCTTGTATGGATTTTAAAGGTAGAGTGGGCGACCTTCCATGAAACAACAAGAGCATAAATTTAATCTCTCTATGGACAAGACACATTTTCACCTGTCAGATATTTTCTGTGTGATTTACCAACAACTTTCATCCCTGTCATTGGTAACTTTTGAGAGGCTTGGCTTGTGAACATCAAGAGTCTCTGTCAGGGAACCGGTGTCTTGTCACGTCGCAGACTACAAGTTTCTGTTTGTTTTTGTGTAGTGTCAATAAAAAACGCTGCAGTCTTTTCAGAGTTGGTGATCGCTGGAGAACAAAAACCGCTTCTCGTAAGATAGTGAAAATATTTTCCCCTTACATCATCCTATACAGTCTACACTACTTCGATATTTAACTCAGCGGAGCTGCTAGTACACAGCTAAGACGCTTTTTGGACGTACATCTTTTCTTAAGAGTCTCTTGTTCGTTTTTTCAGGTTTAAGCTTTGCTGAGAATCAAAATGTCAGAGATTGTTTTAATCATTGGAAGGTAAAATATTTAAAACATTTGATGTTATAATATAAATCAATGTGATGGAAATACTAACTTAATTTTGGTGCATTTTTAGTGGAATTGTCGGGAAGTCATGGGCCATGCTGTTTGCTTCTGGTGGACACAAGGTCCGCTTGTATGACTCCTTTCCAGATGCTCTCGCCGCAGCTCCGAATCAAATATCGGAGAAGCTCAAAGCTCTCGAAAACGGGTGGAAAGCTCCGGGGTAAACTGACAGCAGAACAGCAAATTGCTCTGATTTCATGTAAGGAATGTTATTAAATGATATTACACTCATATGAAGCGATAACGGATTAAAGTTGTGTTCATTATGTGATGATTTCATTCTTGTTTAAATTTGTGAGCTCAGTCCACAGTGACTTGAAAGAGGCCCTTAAAGACGTGACGTATGTTCAAGAATGTACTCCGGAAAGGGAAGAAATCAAAACCGGCGTTTTCCGTGATTTGGACAGAATTCTGACTGAAATTGGAAACGATAAAGCTATCATTGGAAGTTCTACTTCAACCATAATGCCATCCAAGTTCATTGGAGAGTTTGGAATAAGCAAGAGATCTGTTGTTGTGCACCCGGTATGTATCGCAGTAATTCATACTAATCACGATTTTATGGCGTCTGCTCAAAAACCGGTATTTATGCTTAATTGTACAGGTTAATCCACCGTAACTTTGTGCGGCTTGTGGAAATCGTACCTACGGCTACTACTGACCCAGCAGTAACAGCTCACGTAAGACAATTGCTTGATGACCTTGGTCAAAAGCCGATAGTCATGAACAAAGAGCTTCCCGGATTCGCTCTTAACAGAGTTCAGTATGCAATTTTGAACGAGATGTGGCGACTGGTGAACGGAGGCTATTTGAGTGTTGCAGATGCCGATACGGTAATGACAGAAGGGCTTGCTCCTCGTTACTGCTTCATTGGACCACTTGAAACAGCCCAACTAAACGCTGAGGGCTTTAAAGACTATTGCGACCGCTATGGACAAGCTATTTACAATGTCTCCCTCACACAAACCGAAATTCCCAAAATGACTATTGAGGGATCTGAGGAGATTGATAGACAACTCCAGGAACTTGTTCCTGATTCAGCGCTTCCCGATCGAAGGCAATGGAGAGACGAAAATTTGGCACAATTAGCTTTGTTCAAAAAGAATCAGGGAATTTTATAAACGAAACTATGGATTTCTATTGTTTGAAATCTCCTGTATTTTTTCGGTTTGCCAAACAAAGAAATAAACTTGCTTTTCTGATTGCGAATTACCTAAGTACATGACATAAAAAACTTGAATGCTAAACTACAACAAGATGATTCATATTTCTCCAGTCCACTTGTTTTTGTTAATCTTGTTGACGGGAAACGCAAGGACATGGTGACATTCACCAACTTATTGTTTTGATGGTTTCACAAAATTACATACTCAATGACCTTCCATTCCATACTATTTCTCAATTTCAGCAAACTCGCCAATGATGACCGTAGACAACTGGCTTTAACGAAACCAAACAAGATCTTGCTAAGGTCATTCATGCATATCATCATATTTTAGGTGATTCGCTGATATCCCAATATATAGACGTTTCTACTGCCCCTCGTTCTCCGTATATGAACCAATGAAATACTTTCTTTTTCAAATCAGTTCAAAATACGTAAAGTCTACATATTGTAGGTGTTCATCTCTAAGCTGCTTGTCTATACGCCAATGAATGTAATTAGACTGATGTATTAAATATTCGTTAAATTTTTCAGATGACTTTTTAGGAAACAGTATTTGGAAGAAAAAAAAGCTGCTCGTTTCTGTAGCCCGCATTGCATTCTAACTTAGTTTGTATTCAAAGTCTCAATAACAAACATGTTGTGACATGTGTAGTGCCAAGGGAAGATGAGTCAACCGATACATGATGACTCCGTGTGTTCCGAACTTGTTCGGCGTCAGTAAGGTCTGCTAGTTTCTCCTTTGCAGATTGAGAATGTTTCGACTTGTCGTTTTCATTAGTGCTGATATGTTATCGATATTATCATTTTTGTCTTGTACATTGTTTTTATTTATGTGTATCGCACTCGTAAGGCAGCTGCTGTTTATAGGTTCACCTATTATGCTTTCTCGGGTGAACATAGGATTTCAACTGTGCAGTGAGGAGAGACAACTAATAAAATAATAACGTGGTATATAAAATAACTGCCTACGTCCTACGCATCTTTTACCATTCTACAAATTGAGTGTGAAGATTGGATCCTGTGGGTTGCCAAGATGGGCTATAACGTCATTCGCATATGGTCCACATACGTTTTTCTAAACATTTTATGATTTATTTTGTAACATGTTTCATGTTGCAAATATTATGCTCATCGAGGACAACTGCGCAATAAACTTGAAAAACATTGTCGCGATACTTCTTCCAAAGGAGCGTCGTAATGGAAGATTATGATTATGACTTTTCACAAAATATCGTTTGTCAGTCGTCTTCTCCCTGGAATGTACAGGTCGCAAATTCACTGACAAGGAAAACTAAATGCGTATTGTTTAGGGTAAATTGTTTGGTACAAAACAGGAGCTCATCAGATTCTGCTCGCATGGGTCTGACTAAAAATCTCTAGAGTTCATTTAGATTCGGCTCCAATGACGGTAATGGCCAGAAACGCTGGAGTAGCCAGAAACGAGACGTGGCCGAGGTTATCAACTGGGTCAATTCTCTTGTAATGAACTGACAACAGTTTTACTTGATTTAAAGTCATTTCAAATGAGTTGTGGAAATAACTTATTTTCTTCAATGGCTTGAACCATGGAATCTACGAGGAGCCACTACTGCGACACGCAAATAAGATTAAATCTGACAAAAAAACCCTCATTTAGGTCTAGCAAAATGGCTTCATTTTATTCATTTGCATACAAGTTGATCCCGTAGCTAAAGGCCAAATAAAGGCTTAATTTGGTTACGGTGATTTAATTAGCGAATAGTACATACACCATTAAAAGCCAATGGTTTTTAGTATATCTTAAACATATCATTATGTATCATATTTACTTTCTGTCTGTTTCCAGCACCTTCTCGTCTCTGACCATGTCGTCGTATATACTAAATAAATTTTCATCGCATATCCTTTTTCCTATCTCATTCCTACGATATTCCCTTCTTTTCTTGATGAACTACATTTATTCCGCTATATATTCTGAAAACTCATCTCCATTTATGATTGCTGGAGGTTACGATGTTCAGCAGATATTTTCCCAATGAAAATACTGCAGAGTTATTCAATGTATTGGAGCTCCATGTCAAATACACGAAGTTAGTACAAACCCGTACATTTCGCTTTCTTTTTAACGCACCTCATCTGCCAACATGTTTTTACAAGACAAATGAGATGTCAACTCCTCAAGGAAATTGACTAACTGTTTATACATCTGTTGAGACGGAAACGCAATAACCAAATGGAGTTCAGCAGGTTGCCGTAGTGTAATCATAAAATTCTGTACAATTTATCTACTATTTTTTCGCAACGATGAGCAATCTCACTGATAGTTCACTAAATTTACAATTTAGCCGGGCATAAACCATTACGATTTCGATCGAAATATTTTACAACCATCAACCAAACCGCTTACAGCTATTATTTCAAGTTCTCACCAAACTAGTTTGACTTTCAAGACGATATCGGTCTACCAAACTAAAAACTATGAATTAGATTTAAACACTCCTTTGGAACATTCCCATGTCTTGTGTCATATTTCCTGTCGCATACAATATCACAACGCTGTCTTGTGTTGTTGGCAAAGTGAAAGCTCTGTGAGAAGCTTATCGCAAACATACTGTCTTTTGAGCCTCTCGTGAAAAAAACCAACGTTTTAACTGCTCCCGTCTTGCTAGCTTTTCTATTAGCGTTTGTTCAACGGCAAAGAGATTCTTGATGTGAGAGGATGACTCGAGAGTGCAAGTTTGCGTTGAAGACAGTCGCATCCTGCCTTGGTTGTTGAGCACACATCTCTCAAGATAGTTGAGGACAAAAAACTCAACCACAAATTTTCCGTGCAGTTCAATCTTATCAAAAGAGCAATAACAAGTTGATAGATTCTACAAACTAGGTTAATATAAACAGCCAAATGCCTGGATAAATTGTTCAGAAATCAGTGTCAGATTGCCCCAAATATTATAATATTTTTGCATAACAATTTGTTTTCTTTAAGTACAAGCCCAGATCTTTAGTATGTGGGCGAGTGATCCAGGGTGTGGGTGTGTGTCCCTTGGTTCCAAACTGCTCTCAGTATTCATCCTCGTGTCGTGTTGTTTTTCAGTGAGTGGTGTGAATGGTCTTTGGTGTGACAGGACACCAGCAGGTGTGAATGTGCCCAAACTCCCGGGCGACAATGGATATAAAATTGTCATTAGTGGAGACCCTGACAAACCGGACAAGTACATTCCGGAAGCCGTTTATACTGGTAAGGGACTACGGAAATTTATTCTTCTACAAATTACCCAACTTTAACGCGATTATTACCAGTATTCTGGCTTTCCTACAAGTCATTCCAACAACTATAACCGTGATCGTAAATAGCAATTCCCGATAATACTCTTCTTCAATCCACTTACCAACGAAGGAACAACTGGAAAAAAAACTTGGCCTTCTCTTCAAAATTGTTTTACTTCAGTTAACTTTTTACTTGAGCGCTCCCCTCGTTCCATTTGTTTATAACCAAACATTAACTGTTATAGCTTCCCAGAAATGCCAATCTTCTCTTAGTCCATGCTTTTTTTTATACTTTTAATTTGTTCTCCGGAAAAAGGTTAACTTTGTTTTTTATCTAACTGAAAGCAAATACCAGCTTTATAAAGAGATTAGATAGAAGGTAAAGTGAATTTAACTTTTCAATGACCACCTTGACACTCTTCCTGTACCAGGAGACAAAGTCTTTCCATATTGTCCTTGCTATGGCTCCACCACTCCGAAGCAATGTTTCTCTTTCTCTGTGAGAAAAAATGGGACTCGTGGGCTCCAAATGCCTTCCTCAAGGATCCATGGCATTATCTGAAACACCTTCACCTACGCCACATAATCTCATCAGTTCAAAAGACAAAATGTACAGATTCTTTTAGATGTTTTCATTAGAAACTGTTAATTTATTTAGTATCTCTAATATAAAATTATATCCAAACCTTCACAACTGCCTCAGATATGAAAAAAGTTTCAAGTTCAGATGGAAAAAACAAGAGAATTATGCACTTTACTCCTAGTTTTTGTTTTTATTCAAGTCTCTAGAAGAATTCTGGAATTTTGATCCAGTCTATGGGTAGAAGATATTCCAGATTAAAATAGTTTTCACTTTGCAAGTCTTCTTTTAGAGACTATTTTGAAATGAAGTAGCGTCCTGGGAGTCTGTGACAGAAGAGGTTGATTGTTACATGCCTAATTTGGGTGCAACTTTGCAATTCGGAATAGCTTGTAATTAAGTATTTGTTGGAGCCCAGTCAAAATGATGTGCAGTACGACCCTACTAAAAAAAACCTTGATAGTTTCTAGCCCAATTCCAGTAATGGAAATGTCAACCATAGTAATTTAGATGGTGGATATGCAATCAAACAGAAATAAAATCAAATACATAGGGACACCATAGTCTACCCAAATCTCATCCAATGCATGTGCACCACTTTCCCCCGGAAAATGCCACACAGCACTTATTTGCTTTCAACCTCCAAAAGAGTCTACACTTTGCAGAGAAAGCTTCCCTAATAATATTGAATATTACATGAGATTGCTTGCTTGACTGTAATAAACTCTTTTCCCTTTCCCTCTACTACTCAGGTGCGAAATTTTTTAAATAAAAAAAACTCCAAGGAAGTTTTCCTGTCGCAAGCAAAAATTACTCCGCTGAGATAATATTATTTTTATGATTTACGATGACCAACGCTTTTTTAAAAGGAAAAACATCTAACTTGTACATTTCGCGGGGAAGCAATGTATTTATCTTTAGGTATAACTTTGATAACGTTATGTAACTTTTCTCTTACAGCTAATGATATTAACAATGTCACCTTTATAACCTAACATGAGACAAACTTATACCTGCTCCTAGCAAACCATCTTGTGAATTTCTCAAACTGTAGAGGAGAAAACGTGGCTACATAATGGGATTCCAGCGGTCTGTACCTTATTTATTTGTATCCACCAAAATGATTATAGGTTTTCGTCCTCAATGACATACAACTTGTCCAATGAAACCTTTTTGGACTGAACTTTCACAAAAAAAAAGTCATACTGCTGCAATATGGCTTCTTCCGCAGCAGTTTTGTCAACAGAGAAATCGTTTTCCTTCATCCTTACTTGTAGTATCTCATACCATGAAAGAAAGCAAATCATATTTTTTTCCTCGAAAGGACTCGTCCATAAAGAACGCCACGAGGATTGAAAGGTGGGTTATTTGTGAACGTCCCGAAAAATGAGGAACTTGGTAGTAAGTCTCCTTCAGACGCCAGGCCGGATCCTAGTCATCCTTGAGAACTTCACCCAACGGGCCTCCAGGCCGAACCCCGCCGTCTTTCAGAGCCGCCACAACGACGGCAGCCAGGTTTCCCCCTCTAGTCTCCTGGCCTGCTCCCTCAGAGCGCTTCGCCTGCGAGCCTCGCCCTGACGGGCTTGGCTCTAGGCTCAAACCGCCTCCTCCGGTAGCTGTCTCGTCGCCTGACGGGGTCGACCCGGCTGCCGTCGAGGCTCGTCTGTCGGCTGTGGGGCTCGGTCCTCTCGGTTGACTAGGATCCGGCAGTGTCTGAAGGAGACTTACTTTACTACCAAGCCCATATTTTACGAAACGTTCATAACCCACCTTTCAATCCACGTGACGTTCTTTATGGATCATCCCAAAGGCTTATTAGTCGTTTATTCTTTTCTTTTGGTGGCATTCCGCATAAAGGTGATTACTGAGTGACGTTCTTTATGGATCATCGCAAAGGCTTATTAGTCGTTTATTCTTTTCTTTTGGTGGCATTCCGCATAAAGGTGATTACTGATTGCTATCATTTTTATTTTCAATTGAGTTAGCTGAAAATATAGGAGAGATGATTATGGGTTTATAATGTAAATCAGCAACCCAATAGATTTTCCTCTTGAATGGATATACAGGCAATAGGAAGATTCACTTTCCCCGGTAGACATAAACTGTTCGGTGTCTTGTTCCCCACACGTAGTTTATTTTCAGTTTACTGTACAGTGTAAACCCACCTCATTTTTTGACTGTATATTTCCGCCAGCATAACTGGAAATTGAAGTGGATTTCAAGCGTGAGGGTGAAAAAAAAAACATTTCTAAGGTTTCTTTAAGGATCCATCTTGTACCAATTTTTTTTGGGCAGGGAAGGAAGAGTGTGCTTATTCAGTCATTTCCACACACCATTAAAAACCATGTGGTGATGACAGTGATTTAGATGCTATTACCAATGAAATAACTAAAGGAAAAAAAATCCAACAAAGTTGAATTGTCGGAGTCAAGTGAGCGATAGATGAAAGCTGGAAAAGAGAGTTGAACAAAAATATATTTTTTATGACAGGCAAAATTGTAAATTTTAACAGCTTATGAAGAGAAATCTGCCAACTTCACACTTTCAGAGTTTATATTAGTCTGCTAGTGGCGTCGTCGAAAACTGAGACACAGCAAGGTCGCTGATGGATCGCTTTGATAATGCAAAAAATTTGGGGAATATGACAGCAAAAAAAACTGCAAGTTTCGGTCTGACTTAGCGTAATCCGGTAAGAAAAGAGAAAAGTAAGATTTATGAAAGAAAATTAGGTGACTTACCTAGATCCCTAGAGGAAAAAAAAAACTGCTTGAGCAACTTTGGAGGCCACTGAGATTAACATCTTTCAACATTAATTATACACAACACGCTGAAGACATTTTGACACCTTTTCAAATCTGCACAGACGAAACAGGCGGGCATTTTGTCATAATATGAAACCTGGTTGGGTGTGCTATCAGCTAGAAAATAATTTTTTAAATGGAGATGTTTTTGAAATGTTTTGACATTCACTTGGCTTGTTTTAGACGACCAAGACGAAACAGGAAAATATATTAGCCTATTTATCAACCTTTGCATACTTATCCTACGCGCCAAATCAACAAACATGCTAAAAATAGAGCAGTTTTACTTGACTTGTCATACATTTGCTTGTTTTCTTCAAACTAGTAGCGCTTGTAATGGCCAACTTTACAAGATTTGCAAATTTAAATGTAAATAGCCCAGCTTTAGTTGAGAATATAAACATTGCGAATGTTCATTTTTTGGCATTCATGGATTCATGGATGAAACTTCGTTTTGCATA
Organism: Salina celebensis; assembly: GCA_036561885.1. Lineage (NCBI taxonomy): Eukaryota > Metazoa > Arthropoda > Collembola > Entomobryomorpha > Paronellidae > Salina > Salina celebensis. Next base: position 11,870 of record JAAXOA010000675.1, read on the forward strand.
AAGTTGTACATGAAATAAACGCCATTTAAAAGGCCCGCATTAAATTCTGTGTGTCATAGGTCATCAAGATGAGTTCCGGTTGGGATATTGTGTTTTTTTCTGCCGGATGTTTTCTCTGCTTAGTCTTGTTCGCATGGACACATTCAACATTCATTTCTTCTTGCATTTGCCACCCATCAATATTAATCATTACGAGTGCAAATTCATCGCTAAGCAGATTCTCAACCGTGTAAAGTGTTGTAAATATATACAAAAGCACTCTCCCAACACCTTGTAAATGGCCCCTCAAGACCACCAGAATGAACCTCATTGCCACCCATCAAGTTCGTTATTTATGGCAATGAAGCATACCATGACAGTAGTTGGCTAATTAAATGCAAAACGCAGAAATGAAAGTGATCTCTCTCCCAAAAATTTCCTCATTAGTGTCACCCAGCAATCTTTTCAATCCCGCTGTCTATCTTTCCAACTTTGAAGCCGGCCTTACGCTCCCTGAGTTGTGCATGTCACAAACAGTCTGGCAACCAGAAAAAAAAAGGTTGGGCCAACATGGAACATTTTAGTTGTCTTACGTACCCGTAAAGATACCTAATTTTTCTCGTAAATAGCAATGTGGAGGTTCAAACTGAGAATTTGTCGGATGGACTGTTGCACCACACTGACAAACTAGCCTGAGTAGCCCTGGTGCGACCAAGGAAAACGCTGAGTATGACCGTTATCAGGCCTTGTTCTCAGTACCGTAATTCAAACTGAGAATTGAGAATTTGTCGGATGGACTGTTGCACCACACTGACAAACTAGCCTGAGTAGCCCTGGTGCGACCAAGGAAAACGCTGAGTATGACCGTTATCAGGCCTTCTTCTCCGTACCGTATGACTTTACAGGAAGAATGGAATGCAATTTGAGGAAATTGGAGCTTTTTTTCTGTGGCTCGACAGCATTCTGGTCGGTCTGCGTTTTATGTAAAACTCGTTTTGTTTGGATAGACATTCTTTTACATAACTGAGGCATGAACAAAGACGTATCATTATGCAGCCAAACTACTTGTTTTTTTTCTCTCGCTCTTCTTTCTTTCTTTAGTGGATGTCAAGTCATGAGTGACTACGGTTGGAAGCCGGGCATGCTGTATCTCCCTAATAGACTTGGGTAACGCCAGTAATCCGGAAAAGAATCCCCGTGTGACACGACATTATCCTCAATCATTCTTAATTTTACATTCAAAGAACAAAAACAGCCGGGAACGAAGGGAAAAAAATCATAAAGACGACGAAAAAGAAGAGAGAAAAAAAACGGGAGGTTAAAAGAAAAATAGACAAAAGGCAAATATTTAGGGAAGTTTTGTCTTCTAGCATTAGCATCTCAAAGACCCAACACTTTGTGAGTGTGTGTCAGAGAACGCACCTCACCTCATTATACGGTACGTAGTAGATATATTTTAGTTCCTTGGTTGAATTTTTCGCTCCGATTCAGGCAACTTATTAAAGAAGCGACATGAGAAAGTAAGCCTTTTCTCATCTCTAAGCTAATGACTTGGTATTCGGTTGGAAGTGTGATCACTGGTGGTTGTCATGTTGAATCCGTTGTTGGGGTAATGACTTGGGCTCAGTCATTTGAAAACAAGATGAGTAGTATTGTTCTAACAGCGGTTCGTGGACTGGGTGAAAGTGATCCGAGTTTACAAAGCTGACATGTTTTTTTTCGGGTAGGTTGCGGTGAGAAGTGGTCAAATGAAGAAAACGAGGTTAGAGACTTTTTTTGAAATGTTGTTGTTCCTACTTGAGATTTCCTTTCATACTTTTCCAAAGAATAGTGAATGTTTATTTGAGCAAAAGTGTTTACAAGGAAAACTCATGTCATTCAGAAAATGCGAGCTGTAGGTTGCTTTGAGTCTGTGTGTGTATGGAGAGGGTGTCAATAGATGGAATCGTTGGTGTGTCACATCCAGCTAAACATCCGCCTGAGTCTCTTGTCCTCTTGAAACCCGTCAAGAACATGAAAAAAAAAACTTTTTTTTTCATTATCTGTACCAGAGGAAAAATATGTATAAGTGTGTCAGCCAACAAAACAGATTGCTTTTCAGTATATCGCTTTCATTTATGTTTGGATTTGAATGAAATGTTTGGGAACAAGAATGGAAGTAGTTGTGCTAGTAAAAACCTGGTTTTTGCCAAGCAACCTTTCAAGTTGTCATGATGAAAGAGGATGAGAATGCATATAGCGGGTAATGGATGTGGAATGACATGTGTTAGTGAAAGCCCAAGGCAGTTTTTGTTTAAAGTGGACTGCACGGAGCATGATTATAATCGCCATCCAAAAAGAAAATATAATGCTTGTTGTGGAACTTTCATGGGATGTTTTTTTTTAGCACGCTGTGATGATGAGTTTGCATGTTCATTAAAAAGGGCTGAGAAAGAAGGCTCACTTGGAGGCATATTATCGCATCATCTGCAAGAATACTCTTCTAAATTTTCCCAACTACTTTGTTCCGATTCCAATTGTCATACTCTCAGAAAGCATCTCCCTGGCTTCCCACACGGCCCAACGACACAATCATTTTCTCACTTATTTCAGTTCTCACACTCTCTCCATGCAAGCAAACACCACTTTTGGCCATTTTCCACTTTTGCTTACACTACAGAAATGAAGGTGTTTCATGATGACAATTCTAGTGTGGTCTATGTAGAGAACACCTCTTGTGTAGGGGTAATGACAGTAGTTATGCGATTTTTTGCATTTTACACAGAGAAATTTGGAAGGGAAACAGGTTTCATGGTAAATCATTGGGTTTCTTGGCTGGGGGTGGAGTTTTTCACCGGATTACGAGCACGATACCATAATCCTTCTCACCTAACCGCAGCCTCAACAAAATTCTTTTTGATAATCATTCCTAAATCGTGGTGCTTGGTTCCTTCCTAGTCAAATAATTGTAAAAAGATCATAGACGTACGAGCCGTCAGGCTCACTGGATTCAAATCGTATTTATAAATTAGCTGCGTTAATTGTACAACAATAAATCACGTCTTCAAGTTTGCAATTACATTATGTTGGATTAGTTTATGTTTTGGACCAGAAGATTGTTCAAAATATATGAGCTTCTGTAAATGTCGTAATTGGCTGTGCATCTATGGTGCATCTATGCAATGCTGATTCATTTAGCACGCTGCCCAACCGATTTGTTCTCATTGATGAAATTAACTGTCAACTTGTTTCTTATCTTTTGTTTTGGGGATTTGCATTGCAGTGAGACTTCAAGGTCCAGGGGATCAGTATACAGTAAAAAAGTTTTCCGGTTTCCTTCTGGTTGCCGAGCCGGCTGATGCATTGTCGCCTGAAACGTCCGCAGGAAGCTTCCAGTTGGTTGGCGACTCTCTTGCAAGATTCTCAGAGTACTGTCCACATGCTGTAAAGCATGCCTCAGAGCTGCCCAAGGCTGAAGTGCAAGTGCGCTGGACCGCGCCACCTGCAACTGCTGGATGTGTCAGTTTCAGGCAAGTCACTTCTCATTCTATATTTACTAAACAATCTAGCAAACTTTTTGGGCGAGCTGAAGGAAAAACAAAAAAAAAAAACTCCAAAACTGTACTCTACTACAAATCTTGTCCTTTTTGTTCCTTGTAAACTATGAAAATCCCAGCGAAAGCTTCTGGATTCATGTCTCCAGACATGTTTTATTTTTATACTGTAAAGCATGCCTCAGAGCTGCCCAAGGCTGAAGTGCAAGTGCGCTGGACCGCGCCACCTGCAACTGCTGGATGTGTCAGTTTCAGGCAAGTCACTTCTCATTCTATATTTACCAAACAATCTAGCAAACTTTTTGGGCGAGCAGAAGGAAAAACAAAAACAAAAAAAACTCCAAAACTGTACTCTTCTACAAATCTTGTCCTTTTTGTTCCTTGTAAACTATGAAAATCCCAGCGAAAGCTTCTGGATTCATGTCTCCAGACATGTTTTATTTTTATTGTCCTTATCGTCGTACTCCCTTGTTCATTCCTTTTTTCAGGAAGGATCTTTGCAACGCTCTCAAACAATTTCGAAATCTACTTTATCGTAACATTTTTACATGCACTTGTTACTTCAAGACATGACAAGGTTTTTTCTTCTTGCTTGAAAATAATACAAACTGTGGCCCTTCGCTATACAAAAAGTTTTCTGACACCAAGTCAGGTCAGCTTTCCTGTCTGCCTTAACTTGGCACACAATATACAACATCTGCTGCTTTCTCTGCTGCTTCCCTCTAATTCAATTGGCCTCTTAAATCTAGTCCAACTTTTGTAAGAAAAACAACACACTTGTTCCTTTCACACATGCGACACAACCTACAATTATATAATTTTCATGACTACCTTATTTTCCCTGTGATCCAAAAATCACTACAAGTCCGTTGGATAGTTGAGAAAATTTACGGTAAACTTTCCCAAAGGACTAGACTCTAAATTAGATATGTGTGTATGCACGGCAATTCCTAATTCCCAAGTGCTTTCACTTGTGTATCTTGCACATGGAGTAAGTCCATCTGAAAAATTTTATTGTGACAAGAGCGGTGGGGGAAAACCGGTGTTTTCTGATAGGTTTCGCTTTTCCGGCAGACCAATACTCTGAGTGGAAACAAAGTTTTATGAGAAAGGCTTAAGCATGTCGGTAGAGGAATTGTACAGCTTGAAAATAAGACAGGAGGCAACAGCCAATTAAATCTTTCCACTTCTTGGCTCTGCAGTCAAGATCCTCTCGTGGTCGGAATATCTGCAAACCTGCGAACGATAACAATTTTCTAGGAGTCCTCCTATATTCAACTTGCAATTACAACTATTTCAACTATTCTCATTTCTCAACAACCGCTCTTGCCTGACTTCACTTTTTATTTTGTCTTACAAATTTCTTTGCTCGTGCACTAAGTCTGTGTTTACGCGGAGAAACTCTAGCGATAAATCAGAGCGTAGTACAACTAGGTTTTAATAACGTGTCATAATTTTGGTTAGAGTATTTTTTTGTTTGGGTTCAAAATAAAAACAACTGACATCAAACTATGTAAATTAAGGAAAACCTCCATTTGAACGTTATCATTGGCTACCCATCAAGAATCCCAAAAAAACAAGGTACCACCTAACTTTACGAATTGTTTTGTTTGAATGAACCCCTCTCCAAACAAGATTTTGTTCTTGGTCGCCACACGGCATAAAATTAAATGAGGCTCATCTCTCTCTCTCCCTTCCCCCCGCTAGAAAGAAATCACATCAAAACTGGTGGAGAAAAGGGAACATGAGCTTCTACTTCTCTTTCAACTTTCTCTCTTCACTTGCATTCCTCTAGGTTGCATGACAGTGGAATGCGGAGAGAGAAGAAAAGCTATAAATCCTTTTTTAATTCCTTTTTTCTTCCATGACTTATTTCGCCTTTTCAAACGTGACACATTCACTCTGCTCCCACAATCCGTCTTGACTTCACATTCAAGTTGAATTAAAACGGGTGAAAAACAAAACAAACTTTTTTTGTTTACTCATCGTCTCCTATGGAACAACCCACAAAAAAAATATATACACATCAATGGAGTCTTTCTACAAGGGACTCATTTCACTTTCAACAAGCCAGCCACCGGATTCACGTTTCTCCTTGATGTGTACCTGTCATAATCCGAAGCGTCCCTCTGAAGTCTTTGTGAGTATCTTGAAATGAAGGATGAAATGGAGGAGAAATATGAAAATGAACGGTTCTTGTTTACCAAAGGAAACCATCAAGCTTTTGTATGCAAACAGACAAATGGACACGTAAACACGCGGTTTTATCTTGTGACAAGGTAGATTGTCGTGTCAACAGAAAGTGGAATTTTGTGTAAATACTCGGGAGACAGAGAAAGCCGGAGAAAACACGGAAAGTTTGTAAAACATGGATGTTTGCATAATAAAAAAGAATATCATAAAAAAACTTGACAAAATATAGCTTATTAATAAATCTTGTTTTTCGTCCATAGGAAAGGTAAGAAAAGTGAAAAGTTTTTGGGCAAAATGACGATCATTATCGAACATTTTGTAAGAGACTGAAGTATTCGTTCAGGGAGAAAGTTAAGAGGAGGCCGCTATCACAGACACGAACGGGCTTTTTCATAGAGAAAGTACACAAGTGAAAGTTTATCTGTTTACAACAGCATTCTGCATTTAAAAGTGAAAGTAAAGACAAATCATTCAAGAGGCTTCATAGTGAAAGCTTCTAAAATTGTATAGCTTTTTTCTCAGGCTGTTTTTATGACGCCAAACACACTTTATAGTTTTTCACTTGCATGATTTTTATTGGCATTAACAACAACAAAAAACCAGAGTAGTTGAGAATTTCTTAAGAAAATAAAAGTGCAATAAAAATGGGGTTGATGAGAACTAGGTTGTTAAAAAAGAAAAATAGCAGAGGAGAAGTGAACGGGTAATTAAAAACCAGGAACTTTAATTTCATGTAGAGCAACTATAATCAAAAACAAGGGTCAATGGTTCATGGACGATGGAGAGTTGACGAAAACATTATGCCCGGAGACAGACGTGGGACCGGATGAGAATGAAACCGGGGAACCGTGCTGTGCCATGTGATGAAGCGAAATATGAAGTAAGAAAAAGTATATTAAAATTGAATGTGATATTTGAACGTATCTGAAATTGCCTTTTTTTATTTCTTATTAATTTCGACACGATAATTCACTAATGCGGAATGTACGTTCATAAAAAAATAATGGAGAAATTTCTAAGGCTTCTCATTGCTCATAGTTTTTAGTTTTCTTAACATGATATCGTTGATTTTATTAATCCATTGGGTGCCGCGTTCTTTATTTTTGTTTTGATCATCCACCCATTTCATCACCATCGTTCATTTTTGGACCTTTTTTAAATTCAGCAACACACCTGCGATTTAACTCTGCCATAAGTTCGAGGTTCCAGTTGGCACCTGCGTAGTCTGAAATTAATAAAAGAAATAACAATTGGATTAGCTTACTTCTGGAAATTTTTAAACGAAGTAGAAACGTTATGTATGCTCCTCGGATTAAAACATGTTTTTAGAATTTCCGTGAAGCAATATATGGATCAAAAACTTACGAGGGTCTTCATTTAATTTTCGTTTTCTGTTCGATGGTTTGATTCCTTCCGCCATACTGGATTAATTATAAACGTAAAGAAGAAGAACTCTACAGACAGAAAACAATAGGAAACAATTAAAACCAATATTACAAATAGCGTCTTATAACAATTAAATTAGTTTTCATACCTTTGATCGTATTTAGGTATATTATTCTGTTGTTAAAAAATATTCCATCTGTTCACAGCTTACTTTTGAGGGATTATGGTCAGCCTTGACACATCCTAAGGATTTTCCTGCTGATGCATGGAGTGCTCACTTTAGCGACATCATTGGCGCTTCGCACGCACCCACATTTCGGTTTTGGAAAAAAGACGGCTTGGCTTCTGATGGACTCAAACAATTTGCCGAAGTCGGCGATTCTAAAGATCTTGAAAGTGAATTAAAAGCAGAGGTTTGAACTTTAAACTATTGCTAAGATGACTTAGGTGCGTTTCTTAAAAACAACAGACGAGAGATTTTTTAGCTTGTTTATTCTACTGTGTTGGCATGGCATGTAAAAAATTTTGTTATTTAACTTAAAACAACAGAGTGGAAATATCAGGACAATCATTAAAGCAAGAGGCCTCCGACATCCCAACTTTTACGGTCACAAAACTATTTGCCGTCTTCCGTGCAGACAAGGACCATAACCTAATTTCTCTTGTGTCCAAGATTGGTAAGAAAAAAAAACAATTGCAGAGAGCTTGTTTATTTATTTAGAGACAAGTAAAAGAAATTAGCTAGGAGAAATTGAACTTGTTTTTGGGGGTATTCTCCAGTTTGTAATGGGTGTGTGTTAAATTATTTGGAAGAATTCGTCTAGCCTTGAGAATTTGATGAGACGGAGGGAATGGTGAAGGTTGACAATTAAAGGGAAAAGTGCAGCGTTGCCAAAAACAGTGCAAGTTGAAACATTAGCAGCGAATTTAGTTTCTTTTTGGTCCTAGGAGAAAGATCTTTTTTGGGGACGATATTGGTATGTTAATATTTTATTTATTATTCCAGCCCCATCCCCAGACTGGTTTGTTGGCGTGTCTGGGCTCAATTTGTGCTTGAAAAACTGCAGTTGGATAACTGGGAAAGTGATTCCATTGTATCCTTGGGATGCGGGCACAGACAACGGAGTCACTTATTTGGTGAGGAATAATTAGATACTGTGAAAATAGAAAATTTGCAACTGAAGAGGAAGGGAAAGGGATGTGGAGATGAAAGTAACCGATGGGAGTGCTTGTTTATTGTTGTAGTCACCAAAGGAGTCGACTATACCACAAGATAGAATTCATGGAATTACATGGCAAGAAGATGATCGAAGCCCTTTTTTCGATCCTAGCGGTAACATGGTAAAACCGTTCGCACGGCTGAGGATCTCGAAGCAACGGTCTTATGAGACGTCCTGCCCTGAGCATATGAGGGAAATGCATGGATCCTACAGTCAAAATGGAAATGGGGGTGATTATGATGATGATCAGTACGACGACATGGATGACAAAGATCGACGTAAGAAGAAAATACTTATTTCAATATATGAGACACATACTTGCTGTTACTGAAAGCTGCTAATTGCAATCTAACATTTTACAGCGGAATGCGAAATGACTGATTGGTCCATGTGGAGTACTTGCTCAAGTGCTGCCTCCTGTGGCCCTGGAACTCAGAAAAGCTATCGGAATTACAAAAATGAGGCAAAGGCAGTTGACTTGGGCTGTA
>JAAXOA010000676.1:0-20664 GCA_036561885.1 Salina celebensis
CAATCCAAACCAAGATTACAGGTAAAAGGCTGCATCCACATAAAGTGTGACAACATCCTTGAGATTTTCATAAATTACATTTTTATATTTTAGTATATAACTTGGCCCATTCATGGGAAGCACACATAAATCATAGCTTTATGTAGGATTGCACATCTTCCGTCACTTACTGGAGAAGAAAATTACGGAGCATATAATGGAAAACCTGCTTAATACGCTTAGCATGAGCACTTCAGAAGCTGATTGATATTGAATGTTTCCTCTGATTCTGATTACAACTAAACCTGCTACCAAATATTAGGAGATTTTTCATTTTGATTGAGTAATTAACGAATGTAATCTGTGTTATGTAGAAACTGGTGCATCATCATGGCCAAAAATGCTACTTAACCTGGCGAATTTCGATAGAGGTAAATAGCCGGTTACACGTGCATCATAACAAAAGATAATTATGCCGATTCTCCTAAGCGTTACTTTCATGATACAATTTCCAACGTTCATTTAAAATGATGGATCACGCTTTATGCCTAAAATCAACTCACCATTTAAAGTATTCATCCTTTTATTGGCACATGTACCATTCATTTTACCCAAAATAAATCAAAGATAATGTACATTATGTTAACTTATTTTTGTCTCTACAACCAACCGAATGAAACAATGTAGAACATACCCAGTCATGGAGAATTTAAGGATTACAATAGATCGTTAAATCCCCAAATCCCTTGTAGTATTTTCTCTTGGCACGCTGTTATAGCTCATTCATAACAGATATGATTATTGTAAATATTTTGAAAGGCTCCAAGATTGAAATACGAAATCGAAGGTAAATGTGTGAAGCATTGACTGAGTGCAGACAGAAATGCTATAAATAAAACTGGACAGTAATCGTGGCGACATGCAACCACGAAACTACACGGCACCTGTTAATTTACATTTTTTATGAAGAGCCACCATCCAGTATTATTTTGCACTCAGTTGTGAATTCTTATGTGCTTCTATAATAATACACTATAAAACAAGTTTTTTTTCGTTGAATACCTAAGCTCACATAATAGTATTCAATACTGTACTTGTTGTATGCAACAATATGAGAATTACTGTCTTATTGACTTAAGTTGGTGGTGGCCCTGAACCCACGATTCGCTAGACGTTGCTTATCAAATTTGTACTATTCTTGTGTGAAACGCAAAACCACAAAAATCTTTTTTTATGTAATGCTCACAAAAAAGAAGAATGTGGTTTAATACTTTATTCTTCCTTTTCAATGGAATTTTCAGGCAAAATAACGTTTGCCGCGGTCACTTGTTGCAAGTCCCTACTGGAATTGGCATTAAATGGAGCTGACAGTCTTTAACCAATTTGGTCATTGGTTTGTAATTATTATAGACTTGTACGATTGACTAAAAATGTCTCAATAATAAGGTATCATGGTAAGAGGCTCAAGTGACACAACAAACTTCTCTATCATTTTCTGTAGAACATGTAATTAATGAAGTTGTAGTAAACAATAAACAATGAAACTCACTATAACTGACCACAAATGACCGTGATCACCATTTTTTTTCGTATTTTAGTCTGCTAATTAGAACACTCACACTTATTCTATTTTGGAGGCTACCAAGGTGCATAACTGCATTAATCTAGTTGGTTGCAATCAATTCATTTATGTGTTGTGTTAACACAGAAATCACTTTAAACAATGTTGTTGCATCAAAAAAAAATGCTTGCATTGTTTTACCCATAATCTCATGCTGCAGCCTAGTATGGCAATGGCACACGATACATTCACTTAAGGACAGAAAATAGTTCGTTATAATTATTTTCTGCATTTCATTTAAATGTTAAATGAATGGCCATGCCCTTTCCATTTCATTTGGTACGATACCACCTTATTTGCATAAATTAATGTTTCGCATATAGTTCGTTTCAATTACATAACGCAATCACATTAAATGTCTTGCGATTATCCTATCAGCTTCTAATAGAGTTTTGTACTTCTTCAAAGTAATGACAAGTGTTAATTGTACAGTAAAGGAAAAAAAGAGAAACAGCAATCATAAACATGTTTCATTTAATTCTGAATGACCCAGTGATTGTGACATTGATTATAGCATTTTTTAAACATTTATATTTTTTACTTAAAACGTGAAAGAATGATTGAAAACCATGTACCTACTTTGTTTAAAAGACACCCCATGATGGTCACTGCAGGATACACCATTTTCACTAATTTTAACATGTTTTCGGATAAACACGTATAATTTGCGAGATAATTAAAGTATTCAACATTAGAAATGAATTTAAAAGTAAAAAAAGGCTGGAAGCGTTGGATAGAAGAGGAGCGTGCTTTAACTATAGATATTCTAGTATACAACATTGAAAGAAGATATATGTCAACCAAGTAAACTGACAGTGGCCAATCCTTTTTACACAAAAAAGCTCATAAATTATCCTCTTTTTGCAAAGATTAAAGATGCAAAAAGTCTGCATTCCATTCTCAGCAAGACGAAATAGTTGTATGACATGATGAAAAGTGATTTTCTGTATAAAAAAACAACGAAGGTACTTTAAAGAAAGTGGAAATGTTAGCGTTGTTTACGATTATGGTTATGACTAAATGGCCCGAAATGTTTTCACTATGATTTGTAAGGTTCTGTGTCAGGTGCCCCAAAATGTTGTACTTCTAAGGAGGATAAACGACACTTGTGTGTGGCTCCAACAGGAAAGTTTTCATGCGAACCCAAAACCAATTTAGAAGATAGAGGAGGGACTCATAAACTCCACTGTGATTACCTTCCAAATTCCACGAAAACCCTTCAATCTCCAATGCTATGCGATGATACGCGTGTCGTCATAGCTACGAAAACGCGCCTTGTGTGACGGCAGACAGACAAAACAACGTCAAATTTGTTATCGTCATTATCACTATCACTCACCATTCCACTGACCAGTTGGCTACATCCGTGTACATTAACATAAATTAAGAAACAACATATTTTGTGAACTACACATGTACTCTGTTTAGTATGAATGAATAATCACACAACAAAAAACAATTTTCTGTATTTGTTTGAGTGTGAAATGTTGATAAAAACGACGTTTCATCCTTTGTTGATCATGCAATTTAGTCTGCTAATCACATTTTTGCATAATTCACCGTCAACGACATTATTATTACTTCGGAAAAAAATGCAACAAGTACCTGAGTGAAAAAGGAGAAGATACCAGTCCAGTTTTATAACATGTTTTAGTTGTAATATCATTAAATTTAATTGCTCCCTAGTTTTTCTGTCAAAACGACTCATTTCTCAAAATGTTGCCTTGTTCAATTTATATTCAAATTTTGCCAAGGCCATTGGCGAAAAAGGAACCAAAATGTGTGCATTTTCTCTCTAGGCTGCACATCATTCTAGCCATATAGTCACGCTGACGTATATAGTTTCCTACCCATATCCTTGTAATATGATCAATATCCTAATATGGATGCGCTTGGCAAAAACACCATGGCATGTTACCTACATCTCCCCACTTGCTCCACACCTTTCGCATAAATAATATTTTTTCATACTTATCTGTTGACAAAAATAGATGAACATCAATAAAGTCAAGAAGGAGCCCAAATACAAAGTCAGAATGAAAGTGAATCTTGACTCCTTTAAATGCTTATCACATATGTAGTACATATTTTCCTACAGGTATTTAGCTATTGCTGCAAAATCCAACAGATGAGATATTTTTTTTGTAATAAAACCCGGCCTGCATAATCTTAAAGAAACCATCGACATACCTACGAATAAATGTCTGCTTGTTTTGCCTGCGTGATTTTAAATTGTGCTAAATTATGCTAAAGTTGAATTAACCAAGTTGAACAACACCTCTGCAAGGTGCATTTTTTTACACCTCAAAGTTTAATTGTCGACCAGTAGCAAGATTTTCAGAAGGGCAGAGCTATCAGCAAAAACTAAAGACAAAAACCGGATAGCGTATCAAGAATCTTTCGAAAGAAAATGAACGAGGTGTGTTGTTATTTCGTTTTAAAAAAGACGAAGAAAACTATTTATACTGGTTAAATACTGCTGTGCACTTTGTCTGTGCATGCAATCTCAAANGTGTGTTGTTATTTCGTTTTAAAAAAGACGAAGAAAACTATTTATACTGGTTAAATACTGCTGTGCACTTTGTCTGTGCATGCAATCTCAAAGGACAATGAATAAAAGTCAGGATTTTGTATGTGTAGAGTTACTCTTTAACTAGTCAGAACCAGAAATGGTCGAAATAATAAAAAAGGCCAATAGTTACATTGAGAATGTACTTTTTTTTGCAGATGCACACACATTCCTTTTTTATTGTGTGGTCACACTAGAGTAGGTTTCACAGTAAAGTGAAGAAGCCAAAAAAGAAAACCGGCTTGGCTTGCTTTTCGGCGACTGCCGGCCTGCCTTCTTGAACCAAACCATTGCACTTACTCGCCGTTTTTTTTACTAGACTTTTGCCAATGTATTATGTCATGAGGGCTAAACATTCATCGTAGTAATAATTATGGAATATTAATTAAGTGTTACTTTAACAACAATTTTTTCGACCAAATACGCATACATACAAAGTAAAGCATAGCAACGGTAAACTAATCACAGGTAAAGTCAAGCGGCTAATAGGACAATCTAATTAAAATGGTGGTGATCCATTACGTTTTCTTTATGGTTTCCCAACTAGTTACCGGGAAGGAGCCACCGAAAATTACTTTTTTTCTTAGGAGATTACACAAAAACCAATTTGCGGGGCTACGGTATCATTCCATATTAACGACTGCAACGCATACAAAAAAAGAAACAAGCTGTAGCCCAGATAAAGAACGAAAACTGCTTATTCTCGCAGGTGCCATTATCAATCTCGTCCAAAAATTATGGTTATCTTGACAAGGTGAACTATATGTATTACTAAAAGTGCAGATTTTTTTACTTTTCCTTGTTTTATCACACACAATATCCTAAAATATTTTGACCTTTTATGGGACCATTCATAGAAAGCAAGAACATCTTTTTAAAATCACCTTGTTTTGCATTGAGCCAGCAACTTTCTGGTTTTTCCCAACAAAACATGTATATACTAATGTTTGAATAGTATGTAAAAAGCAAAAATAAAAGGGTGATACGCTTAATTTTTAGCGTGTCATTTTTATCGGGAGTAATATTCGACTTGCAAAGTTGAATGGTTTGCGAAATCGCTTCTTTGCACACTACATTTTCCGTGATGTTAGAATTATTTTTCGGTATAATTATCCACATTTGTTGTTCAGGGGAGAAAAATGTACAATGCAGATTCAAAAGTTGTAGAAATCAGGGTAATTTTGATTTTGACACTATAATCATGGTGTTGTATATGGGCGTTATTTCAAGTTGTTTTGCTGGAATGCTAACGTACTCACAATTTTTTACTGTTTTGCTTGTTTTTTTAGGAATAAAAATGTACCAACACGATTATGTTTACTATACATGACACATGTATTCATGTTAAGTTTTACTACAAAACGAAACAACATTATTATCTGGTCAATATTAAATAATTTGTATATCTTTGAAGTGCGTCATACAACCAATTTCCAATTCGGTTTCAGTTTTTCTAAAATACTACTATTGGTTGTTGATAGAAAAAGTTGAAGTCAAATACACCAATGTCAAATGTCGAAAGATGTTGAGAGTGAAAGAAAACTCTTACCTGTTGATTTTGTGCAGAACCCATGGCCAGAGTGACTTTGCATGTGGAATTTTCTGTGGCTTGTATGGCGATCACGTGACAGTATACAATTTTAACCGATTCTGTCATTAAAACAGCTTTCTCAAAGTCCTTCTCGTTGAGCTCCTCAATTGCCTTTAGGTCACCGTTGGCAAGTTGAATCATAGAGCCTTTCTTGAATGCACTGATCACTGGCATTTGTTCTACAGGCAATGGAGCTCGCCGGTTGCCGTTGATGACGCCAAGCTCGACTGAGGATGTGGAGGATGATGAGTCAGTACGGCCGTTAAGGTGCTTTCGAGATGCCCCTACGTTTTCTTTGTTGTTGGCGAAAAACCGGAAGTGAACTGAAGGTGACTTAGGGGTGGATGGCCCACTGCCTCCGTGTGAAGAGGAAGAGGACGACAAGGGTGAGTTAGGTACGGCGAGGTTTTGAGCGGTTGATTGATAAATGGAGTTTGTAGAGATGGCAGATGCTATGGGCGGTGGATGAGGGCCCCCTGAGACGGTAGAATATGAGAAAGACTGATTAGAATTTATGGGGTGCTGACGGTGATGGTGATGACGAGAGTAAGGGTAAGATGAGAAAGTCGTACTGGGGGAGGGTGTTACCAAAGATTTGTTAGTAAGGGGAAAGTAGAAGTCGGAAGTGGAACTACCAATTAGTGAAGTTAAAGGGGTTGTAGACTGGAAGAAAGATTTGAAAGAAGAAATTGCATCAGAAGAGAAGTTATCATTACCATTGGACGGCTTCTGGATGGTTTGTTGGTTTTGTAGATGCGGACTCAGGTACTTGGAAGGTGAAAGCGATGCGCAGGCTACGTCTGAATCTGGTGGCGGTGGTGGGGGAAGTAAATCGGTGGGTTTGCCATGGGGACTTTGAGGTACTGCGAAGTTCCAATGAGCTGAGCGTTTCTTTGGACTAGGCGGCAAAAACATGTGCTGTGGATTTTGGGGGACTTGAACAGGAATTGACTGTTTGGAATCAGAATGGATGGATGAGTGATGAATGTTATGAGGATGATGAGGGTGGTGTTGACTACTATGACCATTCATAAACTGGGGTCGATGGATGCCATCGTTAGCGAAAGAGATCGATTTGGCGTGCTTTTGTAGTTGATGTTGCTCAGATACGTGGCGCTTTTTAAAATCCTCTGGAGATCGGGTCATCATACGTTGTTTGGCTAAGAGCATGGCTTCCTTCGAAAGTTGGTCGGATTTCCCCCGATCTGGACTTTGAATACGGAGGCCCGGATGCTCCATAAAGGATTTTGCCTTTGGTATCACTTCCGGGGTCGCCGAGGTGGCAACAGAATGACCTTTATGGGGAGAGTTGGAGTTTGGCGAAATGGTGAGCCCCATGATTCCTCCGCTTATTCCAAGAGGTCCTCCTTTGGATACGCCACTAGGTGACGTGGATGATGGCGGAAAACGAAGGTTATTTCCATGGCTATGGTTGTGAGTATGATATCTGTCACCCGCAGACACAGATTCTATCAGTTTAGTGTGCAGTGATGTTACTGAAGTTGACTGAGGAGATCCAATTGATGGTAGAATGTGGGACTGCTGCGGAGATTGAGCGGGAGGGTATGACCGGGAGGGAGGTGACTGAGATGGCGAACGAATATCTGCATTTGATTGATTTCTTAAGAGTTTAGAATAGTCTAAATACGAGTTGGGATTGTGATGTGATGGGTATGGCATCGAGGAACCGAACAATGCTGGATACGAAAGAGGATGTCCCGCTGCAGCTGCAGCCGCCGCATAAAATGCGGCATGGTGAGCTGCTGATGGTGGAGGAAATCCAGGTGGATATAATCTGTTCCCGGACGCTGCTGCAGCAGCCGCCGCAGCAACGGCTAGTTGGCTCAGCTCACTAGCTCCGTTTGAAACCGGGGGTAAATGAGGATACACTCCTCCTCCTGCATTTGTACCATGGGTTGAACCTTTTGGTGAAGCTGCAGTTCCAGGAGACGGAGATGAACATGGAATAGGTACTGAGGATCTGGAATAGTTACTACTACTTCCTGAAAATCCTGGAACTTCCCCGGCGTACATTGGGCTGTGAGCATCCTTTCTAGGACTGTTTTGCATATTGTGCCCATAATTTTGACCCTTCCCATTTATTGGACTTGTTGATCTTCGTACTCCATTCATATTGTGAATTCTCCCACTTTCTGGAGAAATTTGCATTGCGCGACGTTTGTCCATATTAACATTGCTATGCTGTTGCTGATAATGCATTGGGTTATGCTGGTGATGATGGACATCTTGTCTGGGGTTTACTTGTCGCGAGCTCACTGGAAGTGACGGTACCAAAAACTTTTGCGAGTCCACACGCAAACGACTATTTTCCAAGCCTATGGGTATTTGAGGACTTTTATTGAGTGGCACAGCACTCGCACTCAGTGCAGTTGCTGAGATCATGATTTCCCTTTTCTTATCAAAAGTTTCCCGAAGAACGCTTCATAAAATGACCTGCAAAGCAAATAAAATATACGCGTCTATATAATCTTTTATTGAAAATTGTCCGTTTTCCACGAATAGTAAAATTAAACTCGTCGGTTATAATTATAGTGCCAACGGTCATTCCTAGAAATCAAATAAAAACCATGTTACTCCCCGTTCCATCTGAGTGCATTTGCAAAATTAGCGTTAAAAATTACGTGAACAGTGCAACCGACCAATTCACTTTAAACAATGAGCTATTCTATTTCCCATGCTAAGACAATGAATGAAAACTACACCTAGTAGTAGTAAAAATCACATGTAAAAAATAAATGCACTAACTGACAACTTGAAAATAGTAAAAATTCCCACTCGGTAACCGAGTCGGAACGCCAAAGCCAAAGTTTCTAATCATGTCGGGATCAAGCTTTGAATATGCAATGTTTTTTAGTGGTGTTATTACAGTCACTATTGCCACTGTTTTAAGTGGTTCTTACACTATTATATGAAAAATGTTGTTCATGTCAACCGCGTCCAGTCCTATTAGCCAAATCTACCTGAAGCAGCTTCCAATCAAACATTATAAGTGAACAACTCCTTAATATTATGAAAACGATGGGAATTTTTTTGGAGAAACTCACTGGACGTGAAATCAAAATAATAATCTGTTTCAAAAACAACAAAAATCAAGCAACCGTGAACTCTTAGAGTTTTTTTATATTCTGAATGATTCCAGTCGCTTTTTCTGCACATTAAAAACCTGCTCTTGCGCTCTTTAGAAAAAAAATGTGCATCAAAAAAATAAAAGACTCTTAATTATCTGAACAGTAATAGCATCAACGCTCCCCCACACGTTTCACTTCGGTGACCACGCCAAACACGTAGAGAGAAAATTGAGAGACATACATAATAGCTAGAAATGAACGAAGAGAAGGGGTTCCGCAAAAAACACATATTCATTAACTACCTGATTCTGGTTTATTTTTATTTTGTAACGTGTTTGCTGCTGCACATCTAATGCAATATTTAACTTGTAAGTGGCTTCCTCCGGTGGGCCGAAAAATTACAAGTAATATGCCATTTTTCGCACAGTGAAAACCAAAAGTGCACCATCATCACGGGCTTGCTTGTTCAATTATGTAATATGAAAGAGTGTCTAACGAAACTAAGAGTTTTTGTGCAAACTTGAAGTATAATTATGAAAAAAAGTGTTATGCCGAGTCCGCATGTTGTATTTTGTAGAATAAGTCTTTTTTGGTTTGCCGTTAACAGAAAAAAAAACAGGAAACGTAATAAATAAGGTGAAGATTCAAAAGAAATTTTAGTAACAAAATACAAAGTTTTTAACCGGCTGGGCAATTAAATTAGTTATGTGTGTGTTGCATGTAATTTAAACAACAAATTGCATGTGAAAATTCAATTCAGCATTTTTTTTTTCATGAAACTTTCCCCACCGAAAAAAAAACTATAATTGAGATTCGCAAGTTTACAACAGCCGAATGCATGACGGTATATGCAGAAATGTAGAAAAAAGCTAGGAAACCATGAAAACAAACGAAAAGTAACGGACTGGCGTGTAGTAGAACGGACTTTTTCGTAGGAAACCTTCACTTCAAGTTAACAAATATTTCGCGTTCTCACTTCTTGCAACCATGTAAAGAACTTGGCCTAACGTATATCGCGATAAAAACACGCATTTTAGTGAGGGTAACACAGTTGTCGCATTTGTGCATTTGTGTTTCACTGGTTGAACGATTTCTTTAACAGAACACCTGCCCATATTGCATGGCCGTCTCTTACAATTCCGGCATATTTCTACTAGTCACATGCACTCCGTTTGCCAAACGCCTTAAATTATTTGCTTGCAAAGCATGAAAATCCTTTTTTCCCTTCGAGTGGTCACTGCAAATTTAATGTTATCGGTGTTGCTTGGAAAGAAAAGGTTATTAAAGTAAGAGAAAACCGGTGCCGTGATCAACTTTTCCACTTGTCCATCTCCTCGTTTCCTAACCAACTTTTACCTCTACATTTCTAAGTCAGCGTAATCACGCAAATTAAACGAAATGCGGACGTAATGCACTCTATAATGAATGGGTAACACGGCCACGCTGAGAGAAAATTGCCAAAAAATCTTTATTCCGTAGTATGCAATAGCAACAAGGCCGATGCTAAATTGTTTTCGAGTGATCTCAGTCCGGCTCGCTAGGCAGAAATTTTACCATGCATATATTTATAACTTGTGTCCGGCTGTCGAAAAATACACTTCAATTGGTTTCCTACGTGCACCTGACAAAATTACACTGTTTAAATATTCATTCTGAAACTTTCTTTCTCCATCTAGATTATGCACTAACCACATTTTCCTCTAAATACCTTTCAAGAAATGAAAAAATAGAAAATACACGCCAACAAGTCTTTCATTCAGAATGGCCCTTGTAATTTTCGACGACTTGGATACATTAAGTTAGCCTTCTTTTTCCAGTAAATTATTATAGGTGCGCATAATTTATCTAGTCATTAATTTCACAGTACTTAAACTTAAATTAGCTTGACATCTATTTAGTTTCCTAACAGCCAAAAAAATCCAGGAAATCGTTTTCTGAAAATCTTTAGAAATCGTTAAAAATAATTATTGATAACGTATGAAACGCGGTAAATTTACCTTGTTTAAATATTCACTTTTTTCTAATAATGGATCACATAGTTTCACACTAAACCGGGTTATGTTATCACTAAAACAAAAATATCGATAGGGTTTACATACGGGTCTTATGGTCTTACGCAAAGACAGAAGATTGAGAGTTGTTTCACTTTGACCCAAACTTCCTTTTATGAATTACACGTGCTGTAGCCTGATTTTTTCTGTTTTATCACTACGCACACAACACTTGTGATTAAAAAAGGCACAGCTAATCCTTTAATCCGCCAAATAAAACTATTGAAATTCTTCTACTACAACCATTTCCATTCAAACACTTGTGATAGCAGTTTTTAAATGATTGAAACTTGCACACAACTCACTTAACTCTGCACTTTTCACAGTCCAAAATCCGACTAAAGCTTTGCATTCTTGTTATGAATGAATTGAGCATCCCCAGGAAAAAAAAAAATATTTGAATTTTTTTAATACTCACAACTAAAAGGAGCAAAGTCTGTATGATTCATCACCACAAAAAAAAATTATAAACATTTTATCAAGTTACATTCTTTGTAAGCTATGCAAACTCTCAAGATCCTAAACGCCGTATCATGCGCTCCATTTCCTTCTCAATCACAGACTGACTCTGAAAAACAAGTCTGCTCATCATTCTCTCGAAAAACAGGCTCTGCTACAACTGCTCTCTGTGTAGTAAAACGATACCACCACCACACGACAAGTTTTCAACTATTTTTCATTATCAGACGAGGATCCTGTTTGGTACACAAAATGTGCATAGGTTGTAGGTTTGGTCAGACCTCGACTGCTTGGATATATTTTATTGCTGCTTTGGGTCTAGAGAGTGTAGACAGGGATGATACTCAAACCTTGGTAATTTACTTAAGCGACCAGCTTACTAACCGACTATGAGGAACAATGGTGAGTAACACTCTGCTCTCCGTTCACATGTACACCAAGTGTAACATTACGTTTTTTTCTTCTTCATATAATTATGCGAGTATTTGGGTAGCTACTACTATGCACTACTACAATTCTGGAGAAAAAAAACCTTTGCCAACTGAATGGAACAAGTTTGAATCGATGCAAGTTTAATGAGAAAGGCAATCAAGTAGTGAAATGAAAGGAATGGCGAAAAACCCGAATTATTGCTGCTTTGGGTCTAGAGAGTGTAGACAGGGATGATACTCAAACCTTGGTAATTTACTTAAGCGACCAGCTTACTAACCGACTATGAGGAACAATGGTGAGTAAAACTCTGCTCTCCGTTCACATGTACACCAAGTGTAACATTACGTTTTTTTTTCTTCATATAATTATGCGAGTATTTGAGTAGCTACAACTATGCACTACTACAATTCTGGACAAAAAAAAACCTTTGCCAACTGAATGGAACAAGTTTGAATCGATGCAAGTTTAATGAGAAAGGCAATCAAGTAGTGAAATGAAAGGAATGGCGAAAAACCCGAAAAGGTTAAGGCAGTAGCTTATTATAGTAAAATAGTATCGTGTGGGCTTGCATACAGTTTATCTGACAATCTCATGACGGTATACAGAATAAAGTAATAATTTAATACATGCAAATAAGCCGATATAAGTATAAAGTCAAAGTTGAGTTGGCATGCAAACATGCACTGGTTTTGAAATTGAATCTAAAATTGTTTCTGTGATGTTATAGGGATATATGGAGAGTTTGTTCTTTTCATACTCATTGCGTTATTATTAAGTAATGGAACTTGGCATGGGATTAGGCTAAACCAACAAGTATTTTGAAGGGTTGCAGTTTGCAAAAAAAGAAAATAACAAAATACACACTGAGAAAGAAAGAGTAAAACCGGTGGGGGTGATATAATCATGAAACATGGGTATGTGCAATGCAAATAAACTGGCTAAATCATAAGGAATGCAAAACCGAAATTGTTTTGTTGTGATGGCTATTTGCTTTTTGATAGGATTTGGTAGAGTAGAAATAGCAGCTTGAAGTTCCATATTTTATCGACTCGTTTAGGGAATGACTTATGCAAATTAGATTAGAATGTCGAGTCCAGTCTTAGATTAAGATTTGAATGGAATGTCGTTTCTCTACTTTGTAACTAAAGCAATGTAAATGTGGTGGAATAGGTGGTTCTCTGGAAAAGCATTTGATGTTAATCAACCGATGCAAGTTAATGAAGATCTTTGGATTTTTACTTACTTGTTTGTGAGCAGCTAACTAATCGCAACATTTCAATCAACTTCCAAAGCATTCGCGGAAGCCCCAAGTATTTATGTATGTGTTTTCGTTTTGCAATACTTTATACGTAACAATTTACAATTCATGAGTAATAATAAGTATATAGCAATATAACTTTTAATATAGGACAACGTTCAACTTCAGAGATGGAGTATTGATTGGAGATTCGCAGTTTCACTTTGCTTACATCAATACAAATTGCGAAATATGCTTCATTTTAAGGAATTGAAATTTTATAAGATTAGGTTGAAGGATGCATGAGTTTTAATTTTCAAGTAATGATTTAATTTGGAATAATATGATTCTGCAGAATCTTCAATTTCATCGCTCTCTTATCAAATTTGCGCAACATTAAAAAGAAAAAACCGATCAAAGTGAAAATACGATATCAAAAGCAGATATGCTAATTGTATTGTGCGAACAAATAAAAATGTTAGACTTTTGCCGATGGCTTAAAAAGAGTTCACTGAATGCTGATAAGTACTAGCCTTCTCAATTATGGTGTATTTGTATCCAAACCTTTGAACTATGATATATCCCCGTAAAAAGGTTACCAAACATGGGACAGTTCAACAAAACGTTAGAACGACTGATATTTTTCTTTGATCACTGAAACTTCCTCAACTCTATTCAAATATAATTAAGGAATGGTTCGATTTGATCAGCCAGTGGAAAACATTTTTCACTCGGTTGGTAGTGAATTATGTTATTTATGAGTGGCTCCACAAACTGCAGACAATGGTACAACATGCGAAAAGCTACACCGCCCAATGCATTAGGATTTTTTTCGTATGATAGCTTGTTAAGCTCCCTGATTACTTCATTCATCGGAATACATTTTCTTTAGAAACAAAATTATACTTCTGATTGGTCAAATGAGGCGTGAAAAATAACATGATTATGAAATGTAATTTATTATTATTATTCTGTCGGGAAAACTGGTGCATTTGACGATGCCACACACTCTGTGGGCCAATTCATAAAAATGATAATTAAGAGCTTGTCCTGTTGCCATAATCCTTTTTGGTTTGATCAGAAAAGAGTGTGAACGTGAAGAGCATTGCTTGAGTGCAACAAACTGGTACACAATGTCGATCCAGAACCCAGATTTTGGTTTGCACCAAATGTTATGAATGGTATGCACGCTTGCTATTCGTGAACTTCATTCAATACATATGCATACATATTTATAACAATTTTTATGACACTTTCATTTAACACTTGTATGGAAAATAGATGTT
The DNA here is from genome assembly GCA_036561885.1 of Salina celebensis. Classification (NCBI taxonomy): domain Eukaryota; kingdom Metazoa; phylum Arthropoda; class Collembola; order Entomobryomorpha; family Paronellidae; genus Salina; species Salina celebensis. Next base: position 14,315 of record JAAXOA010000676.1, read on the forward strand.
GAATTTGTGTCTATTTGATAATAGTGATCATGCTATGCAACATGACTACAAAAAAAGCTCTAGACAATAGACTCATCCGCTTTTATTGCTGTGGCGGCACAAAGAATAAAGAGAAAATTTTCCATAAGTAAACAACTGACTGAGATGTATGCATAAAGAAAAAAACCGAATCAAAAAGCTCTTTTAATAGGGTTTGGGTCTCAGATAACTTTCCAACCTTTGAGTAGGATCAGTTAAGTTATTAATAGAGGGTTCTGTTATTTATGTAAATGCTCAGATATTTTCAGCTTCGTTTCGGGGTTGTCTGTGACTTTACTACGTATTTACTTTAACTTGCGTATTTACTCAACGGCCAGACATAATGTTTTTCGCACTTATTAGAACAAATGGCGAGAATGAATCACTTTTAGATAAACAGAGCTGACATGCTATAAAAAGTGTAGTTTTGCAATTGAGCTACACGACAAAAATATTGACAAGAAAAGCTGACGAATATGAAATGTGTGTCGATTACATAATATTATTTACGTAAAGCTTCAAGCCTAAGTTGGATTGGAGTATTACGAGACAAAAATGATTATCTACTGTGTTACATTTGTAAACTGTTATGGCTGATCAGGGATCACTTTCAACGGATTCAATTAGTGATGGATAAAAATTGTGAGAAGCCCGGATGTGGTAAACATGAAGATGCAATTTGGCAGCGGTTTTGACAGGGTAGAAGTTACGATACTTCTTGTCAAGTTCTTGGACAGTAGAATAAAAACATTAGATTTCCAACTATCCTATAAGAATTACGCTTAGGTTCAAGAGCAGTCACTCTTCGCCAGAGAAATGCATGATCGTCGACAGTCGAAGTATTTACAATTTATATTCAGCGTAACTTTTCGTAGTGTTTTACTATTTGGTCGTGAGTTGAACCGGAATTTATCCAATACCAGTTGTCAGGTTACTACTGTACACTGTTTATTGTTTATTTGCTAATTTGCCAGATGAGTAATGGAGTATTATAAAAAATTATCAATTTTATTATCCATCAAGCTCATCGCTGACAAAGACAGATCAACCTGTTTTAAAAGAGGCAATCATGTCAGTGCACTCTGTGTAATCTTTTGGTAACATGTACTATTACAGTAATTTACACACTCCAATATATATCGCATAGAATGCTTTTATGAACTTAACACAAGTGCAAATAATTACCTGTTTCCACAGAAATTACAAAAAAGATTAACCAGGATCAGTTTGATATCAACTGGTGTAGCAGAAGACCAGAAAAATACGGTTATGTAAACAATCGGGGCAAATTGGCACTTTTACCTTTTCGGCTGCTTGTACGATCGGTCGATGTTATACATACTCTGTACACTGTATTTGTTACATTTTCTTTCGCAAATCCTTATAACGACTGCGATGAAATGGTCACAAACAAAAGAAAACTGTTGTCAAGTGAAAAAATGAGCACCGGTTTTCCTAGTGACTAGACCACATTGATGGTTGATGGTACACCTCCTTCTCTTTTTTGACATGTGTGCTGAGCAATGAAACGATTATCTCGAATATTTATGCTATGTTCACGTCCTCTCGTTTTAATTGTATCATCATTTCACTGACAGTGTCACATAAACTATTTCAATAATATTGAGCTTGGAGTTTTACCAAGTTTTTACCAGAGATGTTGAGAGGCAGAGGATATGTGTAGTGATGGAATTAACTGACAGATCACTCTCAACAGTCTCAACAACCTAAAAACACTCGACCAAGAGTACATAAGCACATGTGTGAGTGTTTGTTAAACAGAAATGAATGGGTTTTTGTACAACAATATCCATGCAGTTATCAATTTAGAATGATAATCATAATAAATACTGTAATTATTATATTTCAAGCACATATTGTATCAATTTTTACGGCCGATATCGCAGTGCATGTGTGCACAAACGATTTTTTTGTCGTTTTTTGTTACACCAGTCGTAAAAGTCATTATGTATAGTGTAATAAGGATGATTCGGTCATTCATACTGAGATTGTATGGCACATCAAATAGGAATATTACGCGATTAAACCGGTTCATCTTTACGGCTGCTCTCAATTTGCATGTTGGACAAAAACACAATCAATCTGAATGCTTCTGCTCACTCTGACCTTAAAAAGTATAACACAAGTTACGGATGCAGCGAATAGCGATTAGGGAAAATACATAAAGAGTGGATGGAAATAGTTTGACGTACTATAACTTTCAGAAAATACTACGACCTTTGCGAACCATTGATTTCTTCAGGGGTTGGGCACACTTGTTTAAATGAAGTTTCATTGCGGATGTGCTTGGAGGGTTATGCAAGTTTAATATTGTGCGAAATTTAGCTACGACATGTCCTGCAAAACTAAGCATGATATTGAAGACGACACATTGTAAGAGCTCTACTCCTCTGGAGGAATCTTCCAAACAATTACTTAATGTCAACTGATTAAATATTTTTTTCATCCCATGTATTATGCTGGCCAAATAACTCAAGACTATTTTGATCACAAAAAACAAGAACCAGCATGAAAAAATATTCGTGGAATTGTACGGCTAATTTGTATGCAAAATATGTAAACTCCTATCAATTTGTATTTAAACTCTATTTCATCCACGAAAAGTTCAGGAAACATCATTGTGTTTCCCACAGTACTTTAATAAGTCATTAAAAGCTTCAAATTTCCAGTCTGAAACCACTTATATTGAACATATCAACTTACCGGTTCAAAAAGTCACTGACAGTTGTCTTGATGAGTCTGCAGTCTCGAAACTTGAGACTAGAGTGCCTGGTTTTATCACTGCAAAGAAAAAGACACACACTTCAGCAAAACAATTTTCTTTTCTGCATTTTATCTGGCTGGACTTTAATCAGACAAGGGTACGATAAAAGTTTAACTATTTAAAGGCTTCTCGTTAGAAAACTGATAAATAGATTGATTCGTCTTATTTACCAAAGTAAAAGCTTTTATCGATGACATGTCTTCGTGCATTTTATTCAAATTCTGCATTTTAACCAACGTGATATGAATGCCACTCCTGCAATTACTCATGTACATATTATAGTGCATATCGTCAGTTGTTGGACCTATAATGGCCATTCATATTTTATTCTGCACTTATAATAAGAAAATCCTACGATACTAGAACTAACCAAGTTGATATGGGTGTTGGAACAGAGGCAGGGACTACGGATTATTTTGGTTATTCTATGGCGTACTGTCATTAAAGTTGCAAGTCAGACCACCCACGTTTCGAACACGGTAAAAGCACAAATCGTAAATGTTTTGATTAATTAATGCGAGTTGAAGTATAAATTCCTCATCCGAGGATAGAACACCGTTTTTTCTACCATTCTTTCCGGAAAATAACAGCCATTTATCATTTTCCAGTAAATTTCCCTGGTTTGAGTGCGGAGAACGGAATATGTTTGAATTGAATTATTTAAGAAAATTAGGAATCCTTACTATTATTTTTGCACAAACATTACCTTTTCGAATTCGAACTGTCCCGTTAGATATGAACCTTGTGCAATAATAAAACTTTCATAATTAAACTTCATTTAGACAGCTTCCGTATGGGTGGCAGTCAAAAGTACTGTATATAGCTACACCAATTATATAGAGTTGCCAACAATTAAGTCACGGTTTGGCATATGTCAAGACACGCCGGGCAAAATACATAGAAGTACTAAGAATTTCCCTAGTACCATGATGTTTGGCTATTTAATGTTTGTCGTTAAGACGAAATGATGATTGTCACTATTTTCGTTACTTTTCACCTATTCAATATAAATATATAGTAATTAAATTTCAATCATATGTAGCACAGCAGCAATACGCATAAAATAGGAAATAGTTCAGTACAGAATTTACGAAATCGTATTCCTATTGACATAAATATTCATTTGTAACTTAGATACGTAAATTATACAACCAAAAATACAGCCCATTTTATGAACTGTTTTGCAAGTTCTATTATAGGAAGTGTTATTACTTATTCCAGGTTGACTAATGAAATGAATGCCCTGTCGGAAAATTGACTGTCACATGCCTTCAAGATCTAGACGATCTTTCGTGCGATATAACAAGAGGCTATAAAGGTATATAATATACAAAGGGATTGAATACCTCAATGACCACGAATGGGGAATTTTAACGAAAACACTTTCAGGATGGAAGCTATCAGTATTTATTCCAAATAATGATTCTTTTTAATTGGTATTTGATATGAATTAACATTATATTCTGTTCATTGAAAATGGTCAGTAAATCAAAAGTTTTTCCCAAATTGTTCAATCACGCATACAATTTGTCTAGATGCTACATGATCGTATTATATTTACGGATATAAATTTTCACTGGCGGTAGTAGCCTTTAATCTACTATAAAGAAAAACAATTCAAGCTGGGCAAATAGATGAGCACTACTCTTGGAAATATGCACAAGATCCGAATTGTGAAGCGCAAAATGACGAATAAAGGGCAGAGCTAAGATTACATGTTTATATAATTCAAAAGATCTCCGTCAGTCAAAAAAAGTATAGCAAGCTCTGAAAACGAAACCACAAATCCTTCCTTATACAAAAATTTGCAAAGAAAGAAAAATGGATTATATTGGATTACATGCGTGTGCTAAACCACCATTATGTAAGTAATAAAATAAATAATCTACATATATTGTTGTACACGGATGTCGTACATAGACATAAAGTTGTAACCTGTATATGAAACTGATAGTATGTATTAGGAATATTAAGATTCAGTAGGTTGTCTTGATCAGCTACCGGAAACCAGAGCTTCCACTTGAGGCTAAAATAAAATGTCAGGGCTCCAAATCTGGAGTACAAACTTACAGGGAAAATAATCAAAATGTCATAACAACTAGTGTATAGTAAGCGAAAAACAAAAGTCGATAGGTTTGAAAATAGATATGGATTGAAATTGAGACGTTTTCGTAACTAATCAGTCATGTAATCTTTCAGTTTCGGTGGAAAAGTTAGTGGGCGAGAAGCAAAATTGATTGTAAATCACAACATAACTTACGTGTAACATAATATCTTGTATCAAGCAGAATTTGGACATAAATTGTATACTACCAACTACATACATACTAATATCTATGCTTGTACCCAGACATCACTCAATTTCATTTTTATCAAATTCATAAAACATAATTCAAATCGCAGCATCTTATGTGAACTTGCATTGATGATTGATTTAATTTCGTATGAATTTCCTACAGTGCATATCGATTAGGAATATGGTTAACGCGTGGGAGGGAGGTTCGTATTTCAGCATGATAAGATAACTACCGCTTTCAAAACTTTCCTCATGCTAAAACGCCAAACTTTTAATTCAAGTCAGCAAAAAACTCACAAGTTAGTCAATAAACGACCACCTTCAGTTTTTGCTAAAACAGTGCACTTTCTTTCGTGCACATTAAACTTTTGGTTATGTTTTCATGATACTTTCTCTAGCTCTGTAGAGTATTTCTCCCTACATATATCAATATGTACCTTATCACACCGATTGTCAGAGTTACAGGTACTTCTACTGTGCTTTGCATACTACTTACATAACATAGGTCCAATGTTGGATTTTCATGTTCGAAGGAAGGAACAGACTGATAAAACTGAGCAATAAAACTGATAAATGCACTTCCAAGAGCAGAAAGACACTCTGAATGACCGATGATGATAGGAAACTTTAGCGCGGGGGAGTAAACTCTGATTCAGAAACAATAATGTAATTTTGCATGTGCCAAATGAACCGCGTGGGTGGCGGAAGTGCTTAAGTAGCATCTCTATTACGCACTCCTTTGATTAAAGAAATGTCCGGATTGTTTACAAGGATATTGCTGACTGAGAAAATAGAGAATCAGCTCTTCTGAATTGTTTAGTAGTTGGACAAGAAGAGAAGGGATAACCATTGGCACACTTTTCGGTATAGATTGTTTGTGTATATACGTGTTTTCACTTTAATGTATACTACGGCGAAATAATGTTATGTGGAACGTCATTTTTATTGTTTGGCTCTCATTCATACTTCGATAATTGCAGGTTTCCGTTTTGTCTTGTAGTTAATAGAGTCGTCTTTTGATCATTACTGAACTTTCGGGTTTTAACCTTTTGTCTGAAAAAGAAAACACGCAAAGGTAATTGCTTTCACTATCATGGATCAAAAGAAAGTCAATGCGAATGAGAAAGTATGATTACAATGGAAGGCAACCCTCTATTGACTGTTGGCATTTTTCGCTTGACGTAACAAGGTCTTGTTAGCACGATATAAACGTAAAAAGTGACATTTTTATGCTTAACAAGCTACGTCCTC
>JAAXOA010000677.1:0-20645 GCA_036561885.1 Salina celebensis
CGTTTAGAATCATCTGGAGCGACAGCATCTGTTGTTAAATAAACAGTAGTGCAAACAGTTAAGATCCAAAATACTCCAATATTTAAATTATGTGAAAGCAAATCTTTAATACTTACATTTTATTTAATATGAACAATGGGAGGTTCCTTGCTATCGTCCTCCTCTTCATCCTCTAAAATCTCGTCATCCAACCTATCATCTGGCTCGCCTGGACGCGGAAACTTGTATAACAACGGGTTCGACATGGTTGAATCGTTTGACGCTATTGACGATGAATCATTCATTGCATCGACGTCTTCGTCGTCGCTGACCAAACTGGATTCATTTGTGGATGACTGAGTCGAGTCACTCTCGTTTTCAGGATTAAAGCGATGCCTTTTCACCACCCGTGGAAGCCTGGAAGGACCAGCTGACTTATCGTCACTGGTGCCGTTCTCTCGTCGTCGTTTCTTGATTTGGCGCCGTTTGCTTGGCCTTACTCGGGATGAATGCGACTCCGAGTCAGTTTCCGACATGTCAGCTTCAGCTCCAGATTCAGAATCAGAGTCAGATTTATCAGGTCCGGTTCCACTCTCGTTTATTTTATTTTTGAAATAGCGTAATGTCAGATTTGACTTTCGTTCAATGGGTTTGCGTTTTTGAGGGATGAATTTCAACTCATTGACAGGTTCGTCATCTTTATCGGGTTTACTCGGGCCGGGTTTGGGCTCCGCATCGGTGGCGATGGCATTTTGTTGAATTGGAGGCTTTCGATCACTCTCGGCCGTTGAGTCATGTCCCAGGGGCTTTAATTCTCCTTGGATGGAATCAGGCGATGGCACAAACTCAAAATCCGAAGGAATGACGATATTGGGGTTTGGTGGTGATGGCACAAAATCCGAAGGAATGACGATATTGGGGTTTGGTGGTGATGGCACAAATTCCGAAGAAATGACGATATTGGGGTTTGGTGGTGATGGCACCCAATCCGAAGGAATGACGATATTAGGGTTTGGGGGTGATGGCACCCAATCCGAAGGAATGACGATATAAGGGTTTGGTGGTGATGGCACAAACTCGTCCTCAGATTGGTCATATTTCCATTTGGGAGGCTGCACATGATCCTCTGGGTCTACAAGTGGTTTACGGTCGTTTGAACTTTTACTCGGGCCGGGTATTGGTTCTTCATGGACAACAGGTTTAGTTTCTACCACAGGGTCGTTTTCAATCTTTGGTATGCGCTCGTTCAAGTTATCAGTTTTAGGGACTGACTGCACGTCACTTTCTTTGGCTGCATGTTCAGGGTCCGGACCAACTAAAGCTTGCACAGGTGACTCCAGTTCTCTTCTGTTTGCGTCAACCTGTAATTCAAACAAGTAGTATTGACAACAAGTGGCAATTTGAAAAAATAGCGAATAGAATTTTGAAAAGCGTACCACTTGAACATTTAAATCATCATCAGACGGAACGTAATTGTTATTTTCGTCATATTCTTCTTCATCTGCCATTGACTCGTTGTCAGCATTCCCTTCCTGTGCGCCGTCAAAATGTTCGTTATCGTCATTTTCAGAATCGTCATTGCCACTTGGTACATAGACATCAATGTAGGGTAAATTTTGATACCACTCCCTGTGTCTCCTGGAGGGCATAAGTACTTCCACATCAGAGTCGTCATCAGTGAAGTTCATCCATTGCATTTCATCATCTTCTGATTCCGAATCGCTGGAAATATCAATTAGATCGATAACCGGAACTGCATCTTCTGCCTGAACTTCCATTTCCTCATGGCGTGGGCCGTCCTCATTATCATCATTGCCTTCTTGACCATCATCATTGGGCTCATCTCTAATTTCAGAACAGTCCTGTACGACCAAATCCAGCACGCGCTTTGTTTGCGCCTTTTCAATGCAATATTTTATGAAACCACAATGGTGTGTATTATGCATGGCGCCAGAAGACGCAGATAGAAATACGCAGTCAAATTGGCCCTGCATGCATAGCAAGCAGACCCAAGCCGTTTCTTGGTTATCCAGCATATTGGAGATGGCTGAAAAGAAAAAAAGACGATTATAAAATGGTGCTTCATAATGTAGGTTTAAAGAATGGTGATGCAAAATTGGTGCAATTAAGGACGGTGATGGCAAACTGTATTATTTACAAATTTTTTATTATGAAAAACTTCAAAATGCTAAATTGCACAACACGAAACCTAACTTTATGAGGTAACCAAATACCTAATCCTAATTTATATACTTATCGTTTATCCACAACAGTCAATACAAAGTACAATATATCAAATCTAACGTTTAACCTTGGCATAGTAGTTTGACAAAAGAGTTTTAAGACATTTACATCGGGCCCAATAGTTAATCGTGTCAATCAAACCATTATACATAGGCAATGCGCTATCTAATCGAGTTGGGTCTATCTTATTTACACACAATATACATTCACACCAAATTCTTGTAATACAAACTGAGCAAAGAACAGGATCTGAATTTTGAAGCCCTAGACCAATGTCCAAGTACTGATGGTTCTTAAGACAATTATTTACAAACGAAAACAATTGTTCATACATATTTTCCGACTCTGACAAATACGAAAAACTTGTTCTGCCGTCAGGAAGATCGGAAATATTGCCTAATAATTTCTGAAAAAACAAACGCATATCTACAAACCTCACAAAACAGCTACATGGTAGCTGCAGCAGAGTATCTGCACTAGGCGGAATTTGTGGCCCCGGAGCAAAGTTGCTCGGTCCGGGGGCATCTGCGAACGCAACGTATAGGACATTTCGACCAAACGATATATAGGTCGGTGATGAAATATCCAAATGTGGTCGCAAATCTAAGCGGTGGTCGCCAATCCTGTCCATTGTAGAGCTTCAAGTGTTTACAAACAGTTGTCAAAGATCTACGATTACAAATAAAGCAAGGGCCACCGACCTGATGTCTTTCTAAACAATCTTCACGTATGAACTTTAGTTCCGAGTACAATCCAGAGCAATTTTCACCAAACTGATTAGCCGGTATTTTATTTAAATATACAAACATAGAGGCTGCTGCGTAAAACAAATTTGAAAATGGGGAGAAGCAGTAAACACAATTACTTTGTTTTTTTACAGCTTCTTCAAACAACCGAGTTCGAACAGGGTCTACCTTTAACACTTTAAAGTCAATTGCTGAAGATGGAATATTCAATTCTCCACTAAAACTATTCTGTACACTTGAGTTGCTACTGGAAACTTTAACATCCATTTTGACATCCTTCACAGCCTTGTGGTAACAATAATTGACTCATCCTGTGGAACAGTTCTAGTACTTTTGGCAGTTTCCAATTTAGTACTTGAAAATGGTTTAACAAATCTAAATATGTACATTTTGAAACATCAAGCTCCTTGCTTAAGCAGTTTCCCATTATGCTAACTTACACTGATTACATTCAATCCAAAACTGGAAACATTTCTGCGCTAGTTCATACAAATTTGGCATATGCCTATCTTCCAGTTTGTTAAACTCCTTTACAAAAGTATTGAAATGAACCATAAAATGACTAAATGCATATTCACACAAAAATTCTAGGTTAGGATTATTACGCTCATTTTTACACTTCTTAAATTCAGCAAAGCATGCAGCAAAAGCTATGCTTAATCTGGAAATTATTCTTTCTTGATAAAAGTAATCGGGGTCACAAAGATTATAACGACAAGTTGGAAACGCTGTCGTATGAAAGTCGTACGAGTATTCAATAAATTTACTAAAACATTTTCCGTGATGGTTTGTTGGGAGAAATCTTACTTCTAAAGAATAGACACGTAAGCTATTACTATATTCTACAGGATCTGGCTGAAAATGTCGCAGACTATATGGCGACGGAGTTGTAGTACTAATATAATCGGACATACCTTAAAATAAACTACTCTAGCAGTGGGAGAGTGGGATCGTTGATCGTTTGCGTTGATGCATCCTGTGGAACATTTTGAGAAGGTTGTTGCGCTCGGTTCATTATGGGGTCATTTGAGACCAATGCCAAAATATCGTCCCAGATATCTTCGTTTGGATCAAAGGTGGGAAGTTGAAGGAGTGGACTAGGTGGTGGGGGAAGATTGGCGGCTGGTAAATCGTCGATCACAAGTTCGTCGTCCGAAATATCCTCGTACTGCGAGTCACTCTGAATAGGAGCGGGTAGGCTTGTTTCACTTGTTCCCGGGTAAGAAACTGGGTCCCTGTAAATCCGGGTAGAACTTGGGGCAAGCTGAGTTTCGGTTGTACAAGTTGTTGGTAGAAGTGGAATCGCAATTGATTTGTTTTGCAAGTGAGTGCCAAACACTGTAACAGCAGCGTCGTAGAATCCTGACAGATTGTCAAAAAACCGTTCTGCAACACTGTTTGGCCAGCGGATGTAAAACTCTCTTTTAACACGGCGAAAGCATGTCAAACAGTTTAGCAAGTTGGTATCGTGGATACAATAGCCTCGTTGAATTCGCTCACTCAAAGAAGTTTCAACGAGTTGATTTGATGTTCCTGGCGTTGGTTCAGAAACAGACTGCTGGGCATCCATAACCAAGTTCTCACCATCTTGAGATACGGTGGTAGATGGTGACTGCTCGGTGGGTTGCTCTGTATTTTCAATGTTTTGACGGTTTGGCTCTAACGGTGGTAATACGCTTCGATTCGGATGTTCTTCATCTGTCAAGTAAGAAGGCTTGGTGAATGCAGCTCTTAGAGGCGCCATATTGTCACAAAGAAGGGATCGCAACAATAACTTACGATGATTCTGGATTGTATGAATTTTTGCTTGTTGCGAACTCTGTTCGGTTTAAAACGATATCTGTAAGCAAATAAAAAACAAAGTTAATCAAATCTTCTTTTAAAGCTGTTGTTTTTCTTTGGATAGCATCCAAACTTTTCACACTGAATGGGAAGTTTTGGCATTTGCGCAACCCGTTCCTTTATGTACTCGTAAAAGCGATTGACCTTCCGTTCATTCTTTTGAGTATTTCGCGAAAAATAGGACACTGCCCTTTGAAATGGAGGCTGGTAGATTCTATGGTATATAAAAGAAATTACAAACTGAGCACACGAAGAGCTGCCAGCGCCTTGATGAATATCCGCATTAAAGTTTATGAGAGGGTATGAATAGTCAATCAGATACTCATTGGGTAGTTTTCCATATGAATCGTAAAATTCCGAAACAATGCCACTTCTTGATTGGTAAATGTAGAAGACCACCCAATGGGCTCCATGTTCTTCAGCCGTTTCGGTGTTTACTGCTACAATGAGAGTCCGACCCATATAGAAAATATTACGCACATAATCTCGTGACACAACATAAACTTCACAAGAACCACCCACCACGTATTCCAGGCAGCGGTATAATTGCCTGGCGTCCATGTTTACATGTTTGTTTCAATATTTACATCGTCCTTTACAAAAACGTTCGTCTTATTAAACTGCACAAGCTTGGGGAAATGAGTGAATATGATACAGGCAAGATTTTCTGTGGTATTTGACTTGAAGGAAAGTTGAAGACGGACTGCGCCTTGACGTCCACATACCAAGCGATCTTGTTTGCCGTTTCTGGAATTAATAAGTGGCAGAAGGAAGTAGCCCTGTTCTTTAAATTGGGTTTTGGACAAATCAAAGCCGCTTTCACCTTTCTCGTTCTCAATCTGCAACAACTGGTTATAATGACGTATATAGTCGTTGTCAGAGACGGAGAAACGGGGCGAATTGAACAAAATGTCGTCGTTGTTTATAGTAAACCGGTATCCATTAAGACCGTGCGGCAAAAATTGAAAAGGGCATTGGTTGTACGCTCCGTAGTAACTTGTTGCTTTAACTAAACCAAAACAGCAAAACGAAGGTAATGAATTGAACAAAACTTCACTGGTGTATGTTAACATTCCCTGTGGAATAATAAAGGAACTGGCCGAGTAGTCTGTGAATGGAAATGACATCATAGCATTTCTGCTAAGAGCTGCTTCGTAAAACTGGTCAACCTTTGAGTGGACTACGACTTTCTTCACATCCAGCGTACAGCGTAATATAGACAAACGGTCAGTGAAAACTGACCCACTGGCCAAAGTGGCAGAGCTGTTTAGGTAAAATGTGTTTGGGGCAAGTCGATACCTTATGGTAAGGGAATGTCCAGGTGGCAAATATCGTTGGCTGTTGAAGAATCCGTGAAAAATTGGAGCTACCACTTCAAACGAGTCCTCTTGAGCAAGTGCTTTCAACGACTTGTAGGCGTTGTTTTCATCATCTACTTCGGATGTTTTGTCCTTGAGAAAAAGTCCCGCAAGTGGACCTTTTCTTGTGATAGTTTCTGTGTTTTTAAATAGTATTTGTTCACAGTATGCTGCCCAGGCGTTAAGTGAACCACCACTGGTAATCGAAATGCCATCTAATTTTACGTCCAGCGCTTCAAACAGCGTTGAAATAATCATGTTGCCGATGCTGGTTTTGCTAGATGTTCCCAGTTTACCACCTGTAGATGTTTCGGCTTTCAAACCCAAGATTAAAAAAATTTCTCGTAGCGACAACCACATGCTATTCGACGGTGCAATGTAAAACTCGACAATGTCACTAGTTTTTGTTTGATAAGGGATTTGTTCAAACTCGCTGGATAAAATACTCAAGTCCGATGCAGGTAAAGATGTTAAATCAAAATGGGAAATGTTGTATGTTGGTGTCTTGGTCACCTGCTCTGTCTCAATTCGTCTTCTCTTTGTAGTTTCCATCTTGAAATGGTTGCTTATGACCGTTTCCTACGTTTAACTGTCTTTCGTTTCTTTCCTCCACGTGTTTTTCGTTTAGGTGCTTTGGTAGAGCGTCGACGTTTTGTTCTTTTCCTTCCGAATGTCAGATTGAGAGTGTGCTGTTTCCTCCTTCCGTAGCCTACTTGTAGTCGTTTAGTTTTGCGTCTTTTAGTGGTGCTACGTCTCGTCCGTTTTTTTCGTGTGGTGGTTTTTGTAGGACTTCGCCTTTTTCGTTTCCCGGGAGAATGGGAAACGTTCAGGGGAGCCAAATCAGCAGGCAAAGGTTCTTGCTCCATTGTGATTAATCAGAAAAACGTTTTCGAAAATTCAACGTACACACTGTTGGTATTTGGTAAGGTTCTATGAAGGACTTGTTGTCGCTTAGAAGACCAATTCGAATCTGACTGACAAAGTCGTTCTCAACCTCTTTATATATTAAGTTCTGAGGAATGTAGTGCACTCTCCAGAATTCTGCTGTTTCATGCCGCTCTAAGACGGATATATACTTTCCTTGGCTCCCTCCGTACCACTGATCTTTTATAATGCTACAAGTAACTAACAACTTGCTAGAAGATACTTTGGGTGGTGGTCCCGGGTCAGGAATATCGTCTGTGGGCTTTGGTGGCTCTAAAATATCTTCTGCTACTTTGAAGGAACCATCGTCTGCAAAAATAAATGTTTCAACCTGCCCCAAGTACGAGTTCAAGAATTTACTTAGTTGAATACGAATATCACCCAAACCTTCCCAAACTACACTTTTTGTTGACTTTTTCAAACGGATACTCGCATCAATACCAGCATTCCGCAGTGTAAGAACAATGTTGGCAATAATTGCTGCAAGGTTTGGTTTTGGCCGCATCTGTGCTAAAAACAGTTCTGTTGTAACACGTCGCGCCAAATAAATTGCACCCACTTTTGAATTCAGAGCAAAGGTGCCAAATGTTTCTAAATCTGGAGTTCCACCAGTTGTTAGTCCGTTCGCGAAAACATTGCTTTCAAACCCCAGAATTGACGCAAAACTCTCTGTGAGCTGAATATAATAACCTTCTGGCGCGCTAGCTTCTGCTACTACAGCCGTGACCGCACCTCCTACTGATTTTAGAGTAAATTTAACTTGTACGTTACTCAAAAAACAAATATCGTTGATGTGGCCAATAAAAGCAACAAAATTTGCATCGTTCTTGGTTATATTGGTCTCAACAAACTGAAGTTTCTCAACAACTAATCTGTGCTCGTTCTTTGTAACGTCGAAAAACGGTTTAGGAGGAGTTGGAACTCTTGGTGGCGGCGGGGGCAATATGGTTCCTTTATCAAAAACAAACCGGTCGTAATACGTCAGACTTGTTAAAGCTACCTCATATCCTGCTAGATTTAAGTGTTTTGAAAATGTGTTTGCGAATGAATAGCTGGTATTTGATGGGAAAAAGTCAAGATTTTCGTTGCTTACGATAGCAACTGAAAAAGATTGCTCCATTTTGAAAACTAGTCTGGGACTGCTAAACTTAACTCTTCGTCAACAAATGTCTGGTCTAAAACGGAGCCGTCCTTCGCTTGCAGTCGGTAACCATAGACTGGCCAACTATGATTAATTTTCACAATCTTATATACTTCTTTGCTGTACTGAGGTTTGTATCCCTTGTAAAATACGTTTTGCTTTTCCGGAATTCGAACATAATCACCAAGTTGGTAGCGATGAGGTTTCCGTTTCCCTTGTTTTATAATGTGCGCGTACATATTTCTGAAAGCAAGCTCACTGTTTGAATCCGTCACGTCCACCGGACGAAGCTGAGTTGCCCGATGTTTTGTGGTATTGTGACGTACTTCAATCTGTCTGAGGATTGGATACCAGGTGTTTGTTTTGTTGTAACTCATGTATCGATGGGCTAGCTCCTGAATCGATCTATTTACGCGCTCACAATTACTGGCCTTCATCCCGTGCATGAATACTCTATGCTCGAACCCGTACTTTTCTAGCACTCGGCGAACGTTACTGTTCATGTACTCATTTCCTTTATCTGTTCCAAGCACTTTTTTTACATTCTTACCACCTCGACTAACTCGTTTTATAGCTAGTTCCAACGCGGACGCTGTTTCTTCAGCAGTTTTGTGTTTAATGGCTTCCAGGGCTACTCTCTTTGTAAATACATCGAGAAAAACTAAGACGTAGCGATAACCTTTGTTTTGCTTTGGATGGTCCATTGTTATTAAATCAGAACAAAACAAATAATTTGGTTTGTGTACTATAATGCTAGGACGAGTATATCTACGCCTAAGTCCACGATGTCTTGAAAATGCTTCTATCTTTGAGAGCGAACGCTCCAAAGATCGCAAATCTTGCGGGCCTTTCCGACTTTTTGCAAATGCAGTTAGACTGTCGTAGCCACCCGCACTCATTATGTTACGCCAAGATCTTTCAACCAAGCTATCTGACAAAGTCTCCTTCTTTTTTCTCTTCAACCTCTTGCTCCTCCGTTGTTTCATTTTTGCGCTTTTTTTGTTTCTTTTCTTTTTGTGACTTTCTAATGGCTGTTATCTTTTTTTGCACTTTTGTACATAAAAGTTTCAACGGAACCTCTAATGCAAGCAACACTTTTAAAAATGCACAAAGATATTCCGGCTCTGGACCTTTGCCCGTGACAGCAAAAGCGCTGTGGCTAAGGACGTTGAGATTTTTGGGTAAGTCCGCGGAAGAAACGATGCAACCGATTATATTCCATTTGTTCCCTACGCTAGAGAGATACGTCAATATTTTCTTAATCTTTTTGGACACTTTTGCTGGAAATTGTTTAATATCTACGGACGCCTCAGTTTTTTTCATCATATATTTGTCAAATGTGACACTGTCTACAAGATAAAACATGTTTTTAGCAGGAGCATAAGACATGTTGAATTGTTTCTTTGACTAACTTGTTTATTGTTCGAGAGACAACAGATCTGACGCTATTTTCACACGTTAAAATAGTTTGCCTTATTCTTGATTCGTTCCAGGTTTTCAAAGAAACCAGACGCTGAAGTGCTGTGCAAGGTTGGTCTTTTGTAACCCGTCGAAATATTTTGATACATAATAATATACTTCTCAACTCGTCGGCTGTAGCCTCTCGTACTAACTGCTTGTATATCTTTGTTTTACTTATTCCAATTGCGAATAGAAAATCAAAATTGATAATTAAATGCTGAATCATATTTATTGTTGGTGAAGATTTTTACACCGTCATAAGGAACTACCGAGTTCCTGACTCTCAAATAATCTTTGGTTTTTGGATGGAAACTCACAAACATGTATCCGTATTGTGTGCTTGTACACTCCTTGTAAGTTTCATACAAAAATTTGCATTCACTTCCTAGGTTGCGAAAAAAAGTTGCCACTTGCGACTCGTGAAACGACTTAAATAACATCATATGACTACAATTTACGGTCCAAGCCTTTCCAGTTCTTGGGAAAAGCAATTGTGACTGAAATATTAAACTTGTGTTCCTATGATGACAGTATTCTAAAAACAGCTGCGTTATAAATTTATTGTTTTCAGATTCTAAAGCAGCATTCAAGAGAAAATCGTCTATTACTACTATACTTGAAGAACTATCGTCAAGTTCCTTAATAAGATCTTCTTTATTATCAACTAATACTATAGAATCATCGGTCTCTTTGGCACAATTAAAGACTTCTTGCTCGTACTTATAAAATATAATTGATTTTTCGTGTTCTTTGTTAAACACTTTATCCTTGTTTAGTAAAATATTTACAGATTCGTAGCTTTTTCCTGCCCCAGACCCACCAAAACACAAAATACTAGTGTAGGCTTCTATTCGAAGATCTTCTGGTTCATACCAATCCATTCCGCTTCATGATCTTTTCTCTGTGCTCTTTAGTATAAACTTCAGCAATCCTAGACTCAAGCTTGACTCTATGTAATCTCACTAAAAACCAGTAGGGACGGCGATATTCACGAAAAGATCTATCTTCAAATACTGTAATGTGGGTGACATTACCAAACCTGACACTTCTGACTTTGTCAAGCGGCATCGCCATACTGACTTGCAACTGTGCGTAGAAGTGCGCTTTTATACACCAATGGAGCGGTAGCCTCTAGGCTTTGATTCGTATGGTGATATCCAAACTCTGTTACTTGTACCATGCGAGAGGAACTGTCGTTGGTTATCTTGAATTCTCAAATTGCCCTCGCGATCTTGAACAAGCGACTTGTAGGAGAAAGAGCCAGTGTGTTTGTTTTCCAGAACGTCCAAATACTTGTAGTGACAAACCTTCCGCTTTTTGATTCCTCTTGATATTACACAGTTGTCGCAAGTTTCCCCGGTTTCGTGTGTACACTCCGGCAATTCTTCCAGAACTGAGTAAGACTTTTGCCGCAACGAAAGAAACTGACGAACATAGAACCCTTCAAGTTTCCATTTGCCCTCCGTACCTGTTTGGAAAGGATCATAAAGAGAACAATCTTTAGGCAAAGTGGTAAGATCCAAAACATGTTTTAATTTTTCAAGATCTGCAATGAAACTGTCTGCTTGGCTAACTCGTATAATTGCGGAATCTGTCTGGGCGTATAACAAATATGCTCGTGGGCCCCAAACACGTTTAATTTGGTTGTAGAAAAAGTCGTACATTTGATACACAGAAGTCATTAGTACGTGCCAACTTATCAAGACATTTTTCGCAGGAAGTGTCCGTTTCCTTTTAATTGTAACAAGAGCTAACTCAGGCTCTAAGGGTTGTGCGTCAACGAACAATCGGCGCGATAGATATTTCTGAGTTTGTTTCTTACTGGTGGTTATAACGGTTCTCAAACTTTCCTTCTTTTGCTGAAATTTTCCAACTGCCAGATTTGGAACTGCCTTTGCAATGCGAGCGTAAAATGCATTTTTTGCAGATCTTCTGGCTTCGATGCATACCTTGGCGAATGATGCTAGATGATCAGACACTTTGTAAGTCACAATTGCGCTAACATTTTTTAGTTCCATGCCCAAATTTAAATAAAGTTTTAGCATGTCACCAGACAACCAGATATTGTCCTTGTTAAAACAGGACATGTCCAGTGCGGATTGCTTAATTCCAAACTGGTCAAGGAGGAACATATCTTTTTCGTGATTTTTACGTTCGTGATCACCCACCATTCGAGAGTATGCCAAAGGGAGCGAATCTGTAAGATCGTGAATTTTATCTGGGTAAATTAAACTGCAGCAAATAATGTACTTTGTCGCCTCGCACTGGTCAATATCTGAGATCTTGAAGTTTTCCACCTCTTCCTTTTCCATATAGTGGTAGCCATCGACGGGAACTGGCTTTAAAAGTATTGAAGCAAATTGTGAACGTATATCTACCATTAACGCTTCTACACTCTCGTTGGGTTTTACATTATCGTTGAGTCGTCGACTTTGAAAATCGACACGCTTTGCATTGGAAAGAGAAATTCCAGGTAAAATGCTATCCTCTAGGATTCTTATCAACTTTCCATTATCTAGGTTCCTATAATGCGTTTTGGAAACGTAATGTAAAACGGAATACGCAAAGCCAGATATTGAAATATCCCAACATGGATTCATGCCTCCAAAGGTGGACATGGAATATCTGGCATAATTCACCAACAAGGATACAAGTCCATAGACGTCAGTCTCGAGGGAAATTTTTCCATAATCGGTCAAGCTTTTGCATTGAAAAGCATCGTATGATTTCAAAACGTGTTCATAATCGTCTTTGGTAAAGCTTGTCAGGTAGTTGACATCAGTGAAATCGTCAAACGAGGGCATTGTTTGCACGAAACTAGGGTAAGGAAATCCTCTTTTCATTAGCTCTAATTGTGTTGAATCTCTGGATAAATGTTTTAAACAGTACAAGTCATTCTCGTCCACGGATTGAAATATGCTGTGGAGACGTTCATTATTGAAGTGGTTTCCAAGGTCTATGAACTGTACCATATTATTAATTATCAGTGAGCCAACACAATCTGCTGTTCTGAGAGGGATAATGGTAACAGATTTGATTCCTCTTTCGGAAACATTTCTTAAAATGAATCTTGTGTGATACGATAAGTTGTAACCGTAAACAGGGACACGGCGCTTTGGAAACATTTTCAGATTGCACATTTTGCATGGGTAACTAAACGGAAACCCTTCCTGATGGCCTTCAACTTCGAAACCATTAATTAGTTTCGAGTGATGGTCATGATTAGGTACTAGCATATTGGTTACCGTAGCCTCTTCACCACAAACATAACAGTGGGTTAACGATTTTAGTTTAACCATGTGCTCTGGCGTAACTTTCAAAGGAATTTGATTTTCTTTATTCAACCTTAAGTAGTAGCAGGCATTAAGCAGCAACTCGTCAAGGAAAATGTTCATTGCAGAGTCACCAACATACGTTCTATTATATACAATTTTGAGGTTTGCATCCATTCCCACTAAACAAAAACCAGTCACGGTAATATTCATCGGATCCCCAGAAAACAGAAGCTGATACACGAAAAATGTTGGAGGCATACACAATTTGAAATGATCATTAAACGTGTAAAACACAGTTTTCGGTAGCGTTAGGGTTGCCAAGTCATTCTCATGACATCGGGTTTCATGATCAGAATCATTTGAAAATGCAAAACAGAATCTGCACACATGCTTGTATCCTTTACTTTTTGCAGCCATCAACAACGGCAAATCGTAAACTGCTACAAAATGAAACCGTGCTGCATAGTACCGCTGAACACATTTTGGCAAATAATCGCGAGATATCTTAAGCAGAAACACATGTCGCTTCAGCAGAAGTTTTGTCATTCGCAACGGAACAATAGCATCCTGTTTTCGGCAATATTTCAAAATAGAAACTGACACGTCGTTAAGAATTTCAAAATGTTCCACTGTTTCAAAATCGTCAAAAAAATCACCATCTGGCAGTTGCATTTCCAGTACGTATTTTGTCCAAGTACATGGTCGTTCTAAAACTCTTTTTATCGCTTTTTTATCGAGCCCTCTGGCAGTGAACACATTATCTCCCTTGGCGTTTCGAATGGACCCAATGTGCAGGGCGCAAGCTACACTATATGCAAAGCATTGTGAATCCCTAATTCGCACATTTATGAGGCCCCTTTTGCGTCTTAGATGATTGCTTATTGGAATGTATCCGCGGATCATATGAGGGCGATATTCCATTATTGTTATCTCCAGTTGCATTAGTTTTTTTATAAGTAGTCCACTAATCTCATGTGACAGTAAATCGCACACAGATTGCAAGTAAGTTGCACAATCAGTCAGTTTGTCCGAAATAAAATTTCGATGGGATACTTTAAATGGGACGGAAGTATATCTCTTTTTGATGTCTTTATCATCCTTTGGGTTATAAAATAAAATTTCAAAACTTAGCTTAAACCTAATGCCACTTGCAAAACCCATAGCGTCTCTCAACAGTTTTTCCAAATGACTTCGCACATATTCAACACCCTGTAAGATGTCAGATATTTCCACGTCTTGGTAAACATAAGTGTATGATGTTATTGTTCGATCAAATGAATTCTTGCTCATTTGAAATATGGGCCTATTTTCGGAGTCAATTGGTTCACTGCCAAACCCTACCTGCAAGTCTTCATCCTTCTGGCGGATTCGACAACGGTGAAATCGCTTGTCGCAAAACATTAATCCACATATTACGCAAGCATGTTTCGAATCGACATGTTCTTCAAGAAGGTGGATTTCGTCAGACCGAAAACCACAAATGCCACACCGAAATTTTCTCCTAAGTCTCGACATTATGCAAAACGATTATTATGTTTTTACAACTTACTAGTTTTCCAAAAATCTCCTGTACAAGTGACGTTTCAGTTCTTGAAACATTTGCACGTCCGCTAAATCTCCACAGTGAAGCTCTAGAACGCCACTTAAAAAAATTTGAAGTTGTTCAAATGGCGAAAATATATGGATACTTCCGTAAGATTTCATTTGACAGAGCAAATGTTCAATGTCTTCAATGGTTCCAAATTTGTTATTATTTTCACATTCTTTGCAAATTTTGGTGAAGTTTAAACTTTCATTGCAGCCTTTGCAACAAACACAATCACAAATATCGCACTTATAAACACTGAGGTGCAAACAATTCATGATTTTATCTCCCCAAAATAGTAACTCAAGGGGCGGCTTGACACAAGCAACAGATTTGAAGCAGTAGAGCAGCGCGAAATTCCAGTGTAGATGCCACGGCAGCCAGGTCTGAACCCGTCGAAAACAAAAACTACTCTGGGAATGCTCTGGCCTTGACAGCGGTAGGCAGTCAAAGCTTGTACGTTGCGCAATGGGATATAGCTAACCCAATACTTTCTCATATGGTGCTTGCAGAACGCTGTTTCACGTTGTAGAGGTATTGGAATGCTATTGTCAATGCTATTGAGAGTCGCGCCTGTGTAGGATCTACATTTTACTGTAACGAATGCTGGAAGTAAGTCTCGGTCTTTCTCATAATAAATGTCAACTACCGTTGCGAGTGAAGAGTTGATCAAGTTGGCGACCTGACACAAGTTCCTTGAAATGCTAACTTGTATGCCTTGTCCCAGGAAAACAGTCCGATAGTTTTGCTCACAGCGAGTACATAAGGGAGTTAAGATAGGTTTTACTCGTTTTATGGGAATGTTTTTCGTTAGCAAATAGGTTTCCGTCCAGCGTTCTGCCTGCGCGTTTGTGGAAAATATATGCGTTGCTTCAAAGAAGCCACTCAACTCGCTATCATCAAGATTTGTCATAAGACGGGATTCCATAAGCCTAATATCATCTTGGGTAACTGAACTTTTTCTAATGTTTTCAAGAAGAACCTGAAAACGAACGTCTTCTGCCTGACGAAAATTTGTTTCTAGTTCAAACTTGTAATGTGGATTTTGAAACAATGCTAGCATACTTTTTGTTATGGGGTCTAGTTCTTCTTTTATCTCAGAAGTCAAAGATCTATCTACACAATGGTGAAGCTGATGGACATCTCCGACAAAAACTATACTGAGCCTTGGTAAATTATCAACTGTTATAGTCTCGGGTGGTTTCTTGTACTTAACTTTTGCAATTCGTGCCAATAAAAGGTGCAGCATAGCCGTTCCTGCCAAGTAAATTTCATCCACAATTAAAAGCTGGCATTGGCGGATACGAGCTCTAACCTTGGCGGTAATTGGTTCGTCAATCTGATCAATAAATGGTTTGTGAATTGAGTAAATGCCTAAAAAACTATGAATAGTCATACCTGACACATTTATGCAACCCGATGCTACCGGACTAACCACTTCAAACGGAACTTTCTCTGAGTTGAGCAAGCTTCCAAACGTTTTAACTAATTGGCTTTTACCTGACCCTGCGATCCCACAAAGAGAGAACGTTACGTAATCTTTACGCTTCGTTCTACTAATTACAGTCTCCATTATTTCTACCGCCTTTTTCTGGTCAGAACTTAACGATTTCAAATGCATGAAATATGGAAAGGGCCGAAAGGTTGACGATTCTCTGACGAGATCTAGATGTTCCTTGTACCTCTTCAAAGGCCCCTGATACTTTTGCCTAGCTCTCTTGTAATCAAATGAAAGGTCCACGGGACGCTTTCCTAGCTCTTCACAAACTTCACTCATCGTTCTATAGTTTTTTACACAATTTTATTTTCCAACTCGTATTCACAAAATATACAATTTTTTACCTTACACGATTACATACTTCTACCCATTGAAATTTTACACAAAAAATCCTGAACTACTTCTTAATTATTTCTTAGAATCAAACACTCAATGAACGGTATTTACATTTAAACATAAGAGACGTCATTCTAAATCAATTGCCAAGAAAGAATTAAATTTAGCTACTTGGACAGGAAATATATCAACACACCCCGTTCACAAATCTTTGGTGTTGGTTTTCAAAAAACTATTGAACGACAAACAACCTAAATTGAAATTCGCTAGTTCTACGAAAATAATCAATGAAAACAATCCTTTCCAATAGCATGTGTTGCCCTTTGCAAACGGATTCTGTCCAGACTACACGAAAAATATCAACTAAGACTCATATCGGAGGTTGTGATGCAACGCGAGAGCAGTCATCAGAGCATGCGCGCTTGTTTTTTCTCTCTCTCTCCGCTTGTGTTTTTTTGAGTGGGAGAGTGCACACAACAACACTATGCAGAGCGTATGCATAGTTCTTGTTTTTTATCTCTCGGTTAACAGAGAGATCTGGTGTGGACGGTCCCGTAACCATTTAATTGTAGCAACAATTAAGTGCTGTAACTCCTCGACCCTAAATCTGACAACCCCAGCTCAAAGAAATTNTCTCGGTTAACAGAGAGATCTGGTGTGGACGGTCCCGTAACCATTTAATTGTAGCAACAATTAAGTGCTGTAACTCCTCGACCCTAAATCTGACAACCCCAGCTCAAAGAAATTCAGAAAGCTCACCTCACGGTGCATATTCTGAATGTAGTCACTAAGTTGTCAGATTTTGGGTCGACCCCGTTATGACGATTTCAAAATGCACGGGGGAAATTTCAAAAATTAGGTTTCGAAAAATTTTTTTTGCACTAATTCATTCTAAATGCATCCTAAGGATGCCTTGTGAAAGAATTTTTAAATATAATTGTGTAATGTGGCCATAATCGCGCTAATTGTTCCAAGAACAATTAACTTTCACTTGCGTGTAATACGGCTCCATTACATCCCAGAGATGGGAAAAAAGACATGCAGGTTGCGCTCAGTGAGTACAATAGGATTATGTTAATGGATTTGAGCCA
Organism: Salina celebensis; assembly: GCA_036561885.1. NCBI lineage: Eukaryota > Metazoa > Arthropoda > Collembola > Entomobryomorpha > Paronellidae > Salina > Salina celebensis. The sequence goes on from JAAXOA010000677.1 coordinate 17,481, forward strand.
GAATGCAAAATTAAATATGGCTATGCATCACAAGCTCCGATTTGAGTCTTTTGGTTTGCTTCTTTTTAATTAGATTTTCATATTGATGACCCACGTGGGATGATGCCAGCTCTTCCCGCACCACAGGACTCGCAAATTGTACCCTGTCTACCATCCAAAGATAACAATCTCCGAAACTCAGTCCTCAAGGAACCTGATTCCTCCGCCGATAAGCACATCATCTCCGCTCCAGTCAATCCATCGGATAAAATCGACCGCAATTTGGACGACCTATACGAAAAATCAATGCTGGACTTCTCTGACCTTCCTGTTCCAGGGACTGAGCCCTCCAGGGCTTCTCCATCGACTTCAACCCAGCCACGGTCTGGATTCACCTCCAGTTACAGTCGTACTTCTCAAACTTACTCCTTCAACAATGGGGTAACAAACTATATGTTCTTATTAACATTAATTATATCAGTATTCATCATTAATACGCTCAATTATATGATATATCTGGTTGTTGCTTTGTTGCAGCGTTGGGAGGGCGTAACCGTCAAAGAAAATGCAGAAGGCCGAGAAGTAACCCGGATCTTCACGGACGCCAACGGCCAACGCCACGAAACCACCGAATTCTTCCCAAGCAATGGGCCGAACTCCTCCAACAGCGTCATTCGCCCTCTTCAATCCCCACCTGGATCCCCTGCTTCAAATCGTTTCAATATTTTCGACTTTTTCAAACCAAGAATGTAAACTTCAATTGTTGTGTTAAATCAACTTAATCAAGAGTACGAAATTAAATGTTGTAGCATGTTTTAAAGCTAGTCTCAACTTACTTCATCCGTTTATTTCGGATAGTTAGATTATAAAAATGTTTTCTTATTTTAAGTAGAATCTTTTAAGCAATTAATACTGTACACACTTGAACGCATACAGTATACTAATTAAAATAGAATTTGACTTTACCAAATTACCAAAATTGCAAATGCTTTTAGGTAATTGTAGCATTGTGACTTGTTCTAAGAGTTTCGGCACACATGCTTAAAACATTTCACTTGCAACAATTTCAGTTATCGCCAGTCGCTTGAAACACTTGGAACTTGTATATCCCCTGGTTGTAGTTTGCGAAGGAAGGAATTGTGATTGGTTAGTTTTGAACTAATGGCCCTTAACTAGCCAGTCACTTCATTCTTCGTCACATACTACACAATAATTGGCAGAAAACCATTATATCTGAGGATAACCGTTTTGCTTTTGATTATTCGTAGAGTAGTACACTAAAACATTTTTAAGATACCCAAAATATTTAAATTGTAACATGAAGTTGTACAAAGCTCATGAATGAAAACGTTTTAATCTTACACTTTTTGAAATCATAATTATTATCAAGCGTAGAAGATTGAGAACATTAGTCTTAGTGGAAAGCAGAATATGAGAAGGAAGAATTTTATGGTAAACTTTTATAATATGTACGAGAGCGGGATATCGGATATCTCGAGAAAATTTTCTGTCTGGGCTCACAATTTTGACAATAAATTTAAAAATCTTACAAAATGTAATCGTAAAAAATATTAGGTATTAAGTAGGGCTAAATATTAGTTGAGTGCAAAAATGTAATGCTGTTCATCTGCTAGGGTTTTTAATATTACTAAAAATTGTTTTGTTTTGAGGGCATAAGTCAATTGTAGTACACTGATGTAGTTTACATGACAAAATAATGTTTGAAGCATGTTTTCAAGGTAGTCTGCAATTACCATATCGGTATAATACTTGGGATACTTGTACAATGCTTTTAGGTAATTGCAGCATTGTGAAATGTTATAAGAGTTTCGGCACACGCGCTTAAAACATTTCACTTGCTCCAATTTCTTAGTTTTATCGCAAATCCCCAAAACACTTTTTTGGAACTTGTGTATTTCTGCTGGGTGTAGTTTGCGACGGAAGGAACCGTAATTGGTTAGTTTTGAATGAAATGGCCCTTAACTAGCAAGTCACCTCATTTTCATCGCATACACATTACGCGGCAGAAAAGCGTTTTGAAGTGAGAAAAGTGGAAGTGGAGTGTTTTACAATATATTGATACAAGTTAACCAAGGTAGTTTTGCTTTAGCTTAACAGTAGGGCAGTAGACTAAAACATTATTAAATACCTAGAATATCCTAATTGTAACATGATGCTCTACCAATTGTAAGCTCGTGATCCTCGAAGCAGGTTTAATCCTTTTTTGAAATAATCGTTGTTATTAATATCAAGCGTAGAAGATTGCGAAGATTAGTTTAATGCGTAAGAATATTTAAGAAGAAAGAATGAATTGGTAAACTTTTAACTGGACTAGAGCGGGATAACTCGAGCAAATTTTCGTGCTGGGCTCACAACTTTGACAATAAATCTAAAATCGACTCAATGCAATCGTAAAATTGAGAATTATGGAGGGCTTAATATACTAGTGCAAACGTAGTGCTGTGCTTCAGCACAGTGACTAAATAAGTGTGTTTTTTTAAATTGGCACAGTGATTGTTTGGAAATCGTGAATATTGCATAAGGAGGGCATAGTCAATTTGTAGTTTGGAAATCGTAGTACAATGATGTAGTATGCATAACAAATATTATAAACGATGCAAGTATCTGTATTAAATAAATAAACCTATGTTAAAAAGATGACTTTCTTCTGGCTTAATTTGAAGCCCCTTTCATGGGTCTAGTCTTCAGCATTTTAAGGTAGTGACGCGCTAAAATTCGTTTAACTTAGTTTAAGCTACTTTTGTCACCAAAGTTTTAAACCCAATATTTTTCAATAATTACAAATATGTATTTGTTTTTGCACGTATTGAAGTGACGCTTGATGTGAATTTAAAACGTTTTTCCACAACGATGACAGAAGTTTGTAAAAATTTACGTTGTTGAAGAAGTTGTCGTTCTGCGTAATAAACAGACTAGATCTGTGGAGGTTACATCTTCCGTGGTTTTATAACTGATACTCACAATAGGCATGGAGTTTCATGTATCCATTTCAGTAGAACTTAGAATAGCTAGAACTATCAAGAGAAAAATAAACCGCTCAAGCCAGATTACCAGAAGGAGCGAAAGATTTAAGCATAAACTCAATGAGTTAAAACGCTCAACTCAACGCATTATGCAATTCACGTATAACGCATTTAACTCGCAAGATTACAAAATTAAGCATGG
>JAAXOA010000678.1:0-20640 GCA_036561885.1 Salina celebensis
TGCAAAAGTGGCTTTGTAGCCCTAATTTAACCTAAAGAGAAAGATTTTATGAACTAAAGAACTGCCTTTTTATCTACAAGTTACGATTTACACTACGTGCAAGATTGATTTTTTTAACTAAGCAACTATGAGATGCAAAAGTGGCTTTGTAGCCATAATTTAATCTAAAGAGAAAGATTTTTAGAACTAAAGAACTGCTTTTTTATCTACAAGTTACGATTTACACTACGTGCAAGATTGATTTTTTAACTAAGCAACTATGAGATGCAAAAGTGGCTTTGTAGCCATAATTTAACCTAAAGAGAAAGATTTTAAGAACTAAAGAACTGTTTTTTTATCTACAAGTTACGATTTACACTACGTGTAAGATTGAATTTTTTAACTAAGCAACTATGATTTGCAGAAGTGACTTTGTAGCCCTAATTTAACCTTCAGAGAAAGAGTTTCCGAAATTAAAGAACTGTTATTTATGCTACGAGTTACGATTGAATCTAAGTGCAACCAAAATAAATAAAAAAAACTTTGCAAAAGAAACTTGCTAGCCCTTTTTTAAGCAAAGGAAAAAGAATTTAAAAACTAAAGAAATATTATTTACTTTTTATACTACATGCAAGCTAAGGCTTGCAATTTTTAATCTAAACAGTTATAATTTGCAAAAGATTTCTAACCTTAATGTAAGCTAATGAGACTAACCTAAGCTTATTGTGAAAACTAGAAAACTAAAAACTTGCAAAGCTAAAATCTGTGAAAAATATTTTTTGTGCTGAATTTTGTCCAAAACTCTATTATTACCTGTATAGTGCTAGTGTTTAAATTGTGGATAGAAAGTAGTTGTATGATCCATGTTTAGATAGAGATTAGAAGGTGGTTGTTCCCATTTTGTTTGTATTCCAAGTTGTTTTCCAGAATGCAAGCTGCAATTTAAAAAAAGGAATTTTATGTGGAACAGTAGGGGTAAACTGACACACAAACAAAACAAAAACAACAAAGACAGTCGATTATAAAGTGAAGTACAGATTCTAAATACCTTGGTGTCGCCATGTTATTCAGAAAGATCGCGGTCCGCCCATAAAAAGTAAGTTTTCATTCTCATCCGGTTCTTTTCAAAGCAAGTGGACTTGTATTTTGGAACAAAAAAGTGGGTTTTGTTCTCGCACTCTCTTTTTCCCCTGCAACTTGGCCAAGTTGTTACGCAATATCGGTAGAAAATTGCACAGAAATCTCCAAACAGCTCAGTTCGCACTCCGTATAAGCGAACCAAAGGAAGAATCCGCTCTACAAAGAGCGTGAAGAGGTCAAGTTGAAATGTATCCTCAAAGAAAACTTCGTGCCCAAAAACTTGCTCGTATTTTGTGCGCAGCATTTTGTACACAATTTCCACCTCGCGCAGAAACGTTTTGTTTGACAGAAGATTTATGCGTGGATAGAACAAGAGCTTGTAGAGTTTTTGCAGAAAACCCCGGTAAATTGTTCCACAAACACCTCTGGGGTATTTTACGTTGCGTGCAATTACTTCTTCTGATGTACGTTGGTCGTTGCAACAGCCTTCAAACAAGCACTCTGGTTCGGTTTCCTCTGGTTCTTTTGAGGTTTTTACATGAATGACAGAATCATCGTCACTTCCTTCCTTTTTCGGGTTTTGCACACTCAAGTCCATAGGTGTTGGAACCTGGGTAGATTGGTCATCCTCTGTAAGCTCGAAAATAGCCGGAGGTGAAGGTGGCGGAGAGCAATGTACATTGTCAGCAATGATCGGTTCGGCCATGCTGCAAAGATTGATTAAACAAATTAATCTCAATTAGCCCCCAGTCAACTATCCAGTCTTGGTATAGGAATACTTACATTGTAAGAGAGAAATGGTTATAGATGTAATTGAGGGTGATTAAAATGAACTGAACAAGTGAGTTAACAAAAACAAACTGATAGAAATACAAACAAAACGCTCAGTTTTAAAGTGGATTGAAAAATTTGCAGGTGCGATACAGGTTAGCACGATTTTGCAGAGTTATTAGTTTGCATCGGTGATTTCCTCTAGCGCATCTAGTAGCGCCATGAAGTAATGGACAGGGATATTGCATGATGGCCCTGCCCAGTGGCAATTCATGTCGTTATCGTACATCTTGTACTTGTCTGGGACATCCATCCTCATCCGCACAACAATTTTGCCGTTCTCGTTCATGTATAATCGCATGAAAAACTTTGCAACACTGAAAACAAGTGGTGATCCCCAGAACTCATCACACGCAAGCTTATCGTACGGTGTGACGTCTGTTATTCCAGGATAAACATATTCATTATCCTCATTGACGTCGAGTGCTTCCAAAGTTTTTACGATGAACGAAACAACTTTTTGGACGGCGCCCAAAGGGAATTCAAACTTTGTTTCTCCCCTTGCTGTAATTTTCCTCAAAAAAACGGTATGTTGCAAACCAAGTTTTTGGACTTCCACGGAAAAGTCAGGCCCCAGCAACTTCTCATATGTAAATGTTTCTCTTCCGGCTTGTTGTCTGCAACTCGCTTTTGAAGTAGAGGGATCACAACGATTAGCAATTTCTGTCGCCATTTCACGGTGCTTTGAAAAGTTGAGGGTAAGACGCTTTCTGGTGTCTGAACCTGCCGGGTGTCGTTCCCTTGTGTTTTTCCAATCACTAGGGCTGTCAGTGAAATGCGAAGAACCTTGACGATTTGACGGGAGAATTTTGTTTGTATACTTTTCACCCTTCCGGAAGCTTGTTTCCTGTTGTGAATATTCTCCCACATCGTGAGAGCTGAACCGAGAACGATTGTCGCTGTTGATTGTTTTTTTCCTCTGAAAACGTTCACTATGTAAACTTCCACAGGGTCCACTCGATGTGATAATCAGTGTGTTGTTCAACCGAGGTGGTGTTGACTCACTGTCACTATCGTACTCCGAAAGATGCTTTTGGGAATCCATGTTTAACTTGAAGTTGTTTTACTTTAACTGGAAAGATTCAAAAATGAATGATTTGATATGAAATGAAATGAAAAGGTCGAAGCAAAATGGTTGTTGCTGCTGAGAGGTCTGAAACAGACTGACGATGGTATGCATGAATGTATAGTATTAAACCCTTGCAAATATCTCTTTACAAACTATTCCTTGTTTAGAGCTGATGCAAAATGGATCTAGAAAAGCTAGGTTTTCGCAATATAGATAAGGCCTTTCCGTATGAACGCGCACGCTCCAAGTACAAGAGGGAGCGTCTGTTTTACGAGACCTTTATCAAAACAATGAAAGAGTATACCGTTCCGAAACCATTTCCGTACTGGCTACATACTCACCCACTGACCCAGTGCCAGCGGGAAGCTATGCAAATTGTGAAAAAAATATTGCCGGACATTAGAAAGGGAAATCACAAGCTAGTGGTGTTTACCGGCAGTGGGGGTGTCGGCAAAACTGGAGTACTCTTAAAATATTGCGAATTCTTTCTGCAACAGAACATTAGTTTTCAAGTCGTTAGTGCTGTAGCATCAAACTGTCATGCTATCGGTGGAATAACCTGCCATAGTTACTGCGGATGGTTCTCGATTTTTAAAAGCTATACAGAGTTGATTAACGAGCACGTTCCCCCAAGAATTCGCGAAAGAATTGTAAAAAATCAGTGTCTAGTGTTTGACGAGATATCATTAGTCGGATCTAGCCTTTTCCATGCGGTTTTGGCTAGAATATGGAAAATCAAGTCTGCTAATCCACCTAGCGAAATAACAATTGATAATTTACCATTAACTATAATTGCTACTGGTGACTGGAGCCAATTAAGCTCGCCGTTCGAGGCCCCATTGAACGCTGAGATTAGGGAAGAGTTCAGTGATGAAGTAAAAAGTGCTATTACAATCTTCCAAAACGCACATTTTAAAAAAGAGTTGGTTCAAAATATACGACAGGCAGACGATTTAGTTTTCCAAAGGATCTTGAATAACATTCGTCATGACTGTATTTCCCATGATGATTTAGCAGTGCTTGAAACTAGGTTATCTACCAATTTAAGTCAATCTGAATGTGACGCGTTCTTGGATTCGGTGCATATTTACTCTACAAACGCGCTTTGTGACGATTTTACAGTGTATTATCTCAAGAAAAAAAATATTCCAGTGAAACTTGTGCTGCCCCAGATTAGTATTGACTGCAAAGAGTGTCTAAAGTTGTATAGACCAGTTTATTTAGGAAAAGGTGTTAAAGTGGTAGTCACGCGTAATCTTGCTACAGTATGTAACATAACAAATAATTCATCTGCGGTAGTGGAGGACGTTTTATTTGATGAAAATCAGTTGGAGTTTCCAGTTTCAGTTTTTTTGTCGTTTACTAATGGTTATAACGGGCCGACAATCGAAGACGGTACGGTTCCAGTGAGCTATATACATGAGAGATGTTGGTGTAAACATGAAAAGAAGCTTTACAGTGCTAGATTTTATAGCTTAAGGAACGGGTACAGTCAAACTACTTACAAGGTACAGGGCTCTACTTATGAATCAGCATGGTGCTGCTTTAATGGTTATAGATTTAAGTCGAAAGAAGTATATACGGCATTAAGCAGAGTCAAATCTCTAAATAAACTTGTTATTGAAAGCGAAAAGCCATTGAAATCTTATTTTTTTAGAGAGGATGAGTAGTTTTTTCTTTCGTTGTGATATTTGTGACGCTATGTGCTGTGCTTCGTGTGCCACAAAATATGCAAAAATCTGTAGAGTGTGTATAAAAAAAGATAAATATAAAAAGCCCCTCCACTTAATAAAAAAAGTAAAACGCACCGGACAATTTGATTGCTTATCACAGTACGAACTTTTCGAGCTGTATGTATCAGGAATACTTGATAAGTCATTTACAAAGAATCAGCTGCTAGAGGATTTAAAGGAATATGTTAATAGGAAGTTTTCATCGCTTTAACTAGGTAAGCAAAATGTCTCGTAAACAAGGCTTGATATATAATTTCATGTGTGGCTTGTGTTCATTTAAAACAAATAACATACCCACCCTTGAGCAACACGTGTCTACGTTGCATGAATGTAGGGATTGCGGAACATCTCATTTTGATGTAAGGCTTCACAATTGCACTTATGAACCAGGTCAAATTGGGGGAGCGATACATCCTGTTGTTGTCCCTCATGATGCAAGCCAAAATCCCATTTTTTCTTTACTTGCCAGTTCATTCAGGGACAGCATTGTAATGTACCAACACACATATGAAAACGAGTTTTCTGATATAATGGAGGCAACAGAGTTTTTACTAAGGCCACTGGACAAACTTGTTACACAGTATGTAGACTTGCACAAAGGTGTTAGGCTAAAGCTTGCTTATGAAATATTATTCTATTCTCCTAAAGAGGAAAAAACTATAGTTAAAAAATATTCGTCGTTTCCGATGAAAATTACGCACAAAAACTTTACAGAGAAGGTCATTTTAAACTGTGCTGATTATGTTAGTCAATTATCGCTTGTTTTATCACATGAAATTAGTGGCTTGTTGATTCAAAAAGTATTACGGATGGAAGTGTCTATTTTGTCATACTCCCCAAAACTAGCTGAAAACTACCTTCCACTGTGTGAGGATTTGCAAGGGCGTCATGGAATTGTCAACGTGAAAAATAGAGCACCAAATTCTCAGTGTTTTTTATACAGCGTATGTGCATGTTTATATCACAAGAAAATCTTGTCTCCATCTGGAAAGACAATCGAAACAGCTAAAGGCGCTGATCGACAAGCTCTTAGAAGAATTCTTGAAAGGCCTTCAACGTATGAAAACTATCTAGGCAATATTAAGTTTACCGAAAACATTTACGCTCAAGATCTATCAGGTGTAGATGATTTTGAAAAACAAAATGACATGTCGGTTTCTATTGTCAAATATCAAAAGAAAACAAAAACTATAATGCCATTCTGTTGCTCATATCAAGAAGACAGTTAAAGAAACCGCTTAGAAAAAGGTATACTGCGCACTACCATTTCGTCAGCATTATTAATCCTGAAGCATTCTTTGCCGTGAGAACAAAAAAGTACACAGGCGTTTGTCGATTTTGCATGGGAATGACTAAAACAGACGAGCATGAATATCGTTGCTTTACAAATGATCTATCCACCCTTCAACTTCCGGAAAATCCATTTTACAAGTATACTGAGCTGTATCGACTTTGTGCTCCACATACATGGTTTACGTACGATTTGTTGTTTAGTGGGGATGATAGAAATTTAGAGATAACTGGATTTTCTCTCCTGGGGTTAGATATTGATCATAACATTGTATATAGAAGGACATATGTAGGCAAAAATGCCCTCAACGAGTTTTTTAATTGCTTACTTTTGAACGGGTATTATCTTTATAATCAGAACGTGGCTAATCAGATTCCATTGAAGGTTGCGGGGAAACACCTAGAGGAAATTAAAAATATAACTGAATGTTACATTTGTGGTTCCGCCATAACAAAACAAAATCCAGCGCATAGCCACCACTGTCATTTTTCAGGGCTAGTTTACGGCCAAAAAAAAGAAGGGCATGAGAAAGGAAACCCAATTTCATATCCATGTGGACCTTGTAATATGCTAATTACCCCCAAGAAAAAGATTATGGTATTCACATATGGTCTATCTCATCACGCAAAATATTTTTTAAAACATCTTGCGGAGAAGGGAATTGATAAAATTTACATAACTCCAATGAAATCAGGAATTGGAAGCCTAACAATAAACAATAAAATAACTATTGTTGATGCAGAAAATCATTTTAATGAACCACTTCAATCAGTAACGCGCATGCTTTCAAATGAAGATCTTCCTTTTTTTCATGAAATTTCGAAGGACGAGACAGAGTTTTCAATGTTTAAGCGGGGCCTTCCGTTCCCATGCATTAATACAGGGTCAATGCCTTCATATGATAGTTTTGTGGATTGTAAATATTTGGACCAGTTGACTAGGGAAGATTACGATCATGTTTGTAACGCTTATAATTATATGGGGTGTTCAGACTTGGAACAATATGCTGTGAAACACTTAGAGGGAAATACATATGGTTTGGCATCGGTTCTCAGCACTTATGCAAAATTTTCCATGTTTGTCATGGAGGGACTTTCCCCTCTATGGGATTGCAGTATCAGCTCATACGCCTATGCCTGTATGCATTTTATCAGTCGCACAAAGTACGAGAACGTCAGAGACAGCCGTTTGGTTAAAATTATTGAAGGTAGTCTACTTCCTGGTATTTCAATATCAAATGTTCGTAGGCAGGATTTTTGTAGCAAACGCTTAGGAGATGATTGTGATGAACATGAGTCTATAGAGTGCATGCATTTAGATTACAAGTCCCAATATTCTACCATTATGAGTAAGGAAATGCCCGTAGGTTCATATCGATTATGGACAAAAGAAGAAGTTAGTTCATTCAGTTTAAAATTGCACACAGAAGAAGGAGACACTCGGTACATCATATGCTGCTCATTAAAATATCCTGAGAATTTGCATTGTGATCACTCTGAACTTCCGCTTGGATACTCACGAGCTTCAAACATACAGCATGACGCCACTCACTTGCAAAACCATATGCATCTTTTAGATGAGACCGCTACCACATCACGCATTGACCTATCTCTGCATGATAAAACAGATATTTGGATTTCGTTGAAGCTATTAAACTTTTACCTATCCATGGGATTAATTCTTCAATCAATAAGTGGAGTGATATCATACAAGGTATCACGTCACCTAGCTAAGTTTGCAAATCTTTGTCTCGAGAGCCGATTTAAGCATCAAAATTGTCCATTTAGAGCTCGCATCTTTAAAGCTCTACCTAACTATGCTCTTGGAAAGACAAGTCAAAAACGGGATAATTTACGAGTATCACTACCATCATCTGAGAGAGCAGCTAAAAGGCTGCTGAGTAAGTCTCTATTTTATGATTGTTTTCCAGTAGCAGAGTCAATTGCAATTGTGTACATGAGACGGAAGAAGGGTTTACCTGCGAAAAATGTTTTTCTCGCATTTCACGTTCAAAGTGAATCAGTTTTCTTGCTGTATGAGCTTTACTACAAGCACATTAGAGGTATTTGGGGAAATAGCGCAAAATTTCTCTACGGACAAACAGACTCCGGTATTTTTGCCATTCATGGTTCAAAGGATTACTACGGGGATTTGGCAAAGTTAAGTAACATTCTGGATTTTAGCTCTGTTCCGCAAAATGTACCGTTATATGATGCGTCACACAAGCCACTTTTAATGAGATGGAAGTTTGAAAGCTTCTTTGTCAAACAATTTCTAAGCCTACGGCAAAAGAGCTATTCCATTTTGGAAGTAAATAAGGATTGTTTACATGAAAACTATGATGAATGTAATTTGTGTACAAAATGCAAAGGGATAAGAAAAAAACAATGTACGCATCAGCAGTACCTGGATGTTCTTAATAGGAAGCATCCAGGGTTTTTCACATATAAGCATTTGCATAGTGATATTTCTGGCACTATCGCTGTACAGGAGGCATCTCGACAATTTCTTTCATTGGGGAGTGGAAACAGGGTTTGGTTAAGTGTAAATGAGTCTTTACCGTTTGGCCATTTTCTTTTAAAGCAAGGCAAAAGTTTGTAACTACATTTAGTTTTAAAATGAAAATAAAGCATGTATCATTCTCTGCACCTGTATTTTATTACATTAAAGAAAACGAGACTGTGCGTCAGTACAGAAAAGAATATTGGATATTTGTGGCCCTGGATCGATATCGCGTGGAAGATAAAATATCCAAAATTTTAACAGAATTACACAGAGAGAAAATACGAATTCGCAATGGGGTGGAATGAGAATGCTTTAGACGCCCGAATACCATCGTTTTGCAGTATATTAGCCATTGGAGCTTCAAATAGTGGTAAATCTGTGTTAAGTTGTGAAGTTGCGCTTAAGAGGAACGAAATTTTTGATCAAGAGCATGTAAAAGTTATAATTTGGTATTTGTACCCGCAACAAATGTTTTTAGACATACAAGAGAAAGATAAATCAATAGTTTTAGTGAAAACAAAAGCAGAACTTGAAAAAGAACTGGTCGAGCGATGCTTGATTATTTTTGATGACCAGTTGCTGAACAGTGTTGGTCCAGACAACGATTACATTACCCGGTTTTTTCTAGAAAAATCTCATCATCTTTTATGTACAATTTTTTTTCAAACACAAGTTTACTTCCCCCGCAAGGGGGGCAATGTTTGGGCAGCAAATGCCAGCCACTTTGTTTTTTTCAAGACATTTAACGACTCTAACATTCAGCGATTTTTCCGTAACTTTGGGAGTGATAGTGACTTCCTCTTTAAGGCATACAAGTTGGCTGTAGAAGGAAAGAAATATGCCCACTTCTTTGCAAGTTTTCATGCACAAACAAATGACAAGTTAAGATTTAGATCCTCAATCATTCCAGGAACTGGCGTTGAGGTATACATTAAAGAACCCCACGATGATTGAAAGATTAATTAATGAGTTTAATTGGCTTCACTCCCTTATAAGAGCTAAAAGAACGCAGTACATACAAGCCATTACGAATGCTTCAACTGAGCAATTAACATCTGTTATGCACTGTATTCTTATTTGCAGTAAAAGTAAATTAATTTCTAGGAACAGTAAGTTAAAGCAAGCGAACAAACTGTACAAATTGTCAAGAGAGGTGTTAGTGAATAAGTTGAAAGATAGTGAAATTGTTGTAAAAGCAGTAGTGCAATGTGTGTTATTGAACATTATAGTTAACGTTGCAAATCATGTCCTCGAAAGTGAAGACATTTTACATGATTGAAGCTCAAGACTATGAAAAATATACAGAAAAAAAATTAGAAATGGATTCACAAGTCGTACAGCCACCAAAAAGAATTGCTGCAAAGATTCAAAAGTTTTTAAAACTGTTGACAGCATGCGGTGTGCGTTATAACACACTTGGTTGCGTAACGAGTTCACAACAGCTCCCAAAGGGGCTTAACGTGTTTCAGCACTCTGCGTATGTTGTTTCTGGTGAAGGAGAGGAGCCCGAGCAAATGACTTGCTTTTTGAAATTATTAATATCAACAAAGCTGTTTGAAAAATTGTTAAAGAGTGCTTGCCTGAAAATTAGAAAGAAAGTTAAAGCCTTGAAGCAAGCTCTCAGAAGAAGAAAGAAAAATGACAAAAAAGAAAACTCTGAGCAAGCAGAGGAAGAAGAAAATCCCAGTGTCAGACTCTCTGACTCAGAGAGCATGGACCAACCTACATGATAAAAGTTCATTTTCATCACTCAAGGCGTTCGCAAAGTCTCGCAAGTCTCATCATGACTTGAAGGAGCTTGAGCGTTCATTAAGCAAAATCCCTGCATTTTCAAGGACCCGAAAATTGCGTAAGGTATTCCCAAGGCCAGCATATATTCTTCGGGCTCCTTTCTATAGCCTTTGTACTGACTTAATTGAAATGGAGAATAAAAAACACAACAAGGGATATGCTTATATATTAGTTTTAGTTGACCAATTTAGCCGTATGGCGGCGCTCGAACCGTTACGCAAAAAGAATAAAGAATTGACTAAGTTGGCGTTAGAGGCGGCAATGAAGAGGTTGACAAAGAATTACAAGAAGAAAATAACCTATTTAACTTTCGACGGTGGCAGAGAATTTGGAAATAACTTGGTTTTAGGCTATCTTAAGAAGCATGGAATAACGCCACGAGTTATAACTACCGGAATGAAATGTGCCTTTTGTGAAAAATTCAATTCCACTGCAGAAAACTACTTATTTAAATACATGACTCATAATCAAACTAAATCTTGGTATCCAGCGCTTCGTCCTTTTGAAGAGTTTTATAATAACCGGACTCACTCCACCACTCTCTTTCCCCCCTCGAAGGTGAGCGAAAAAAACGCTGATGAGGTCATGAGCAATTCTTTTCGGAGGCTTTATAAAATGAAAAGGCAGCCACCAAAATTCAAGCTGTTTGATCATGTCAGAATAGCAGAAAAAGGAAATATTTTTAGGAGACATTATAAACCTCAGTTTTCAAAAGAAATTTATACGATATCAAATATCATAAATTCATATCCTGTTCCAACATTTCGAGTAGTCGACTCAAAGAACAAGGAAGTCGCAAAATCATTCGTCTCACAAGAACTATCCTTAGCAGTTACCGACAATGAGTGACAATTTTACAACAGTTGTAGCCAGTGACCAGTGTCAGTCATATTTTGGTTACAACACTAGCTTTAACTTTCGTAATACATTTCCTACAGACATTAACATTAGTGAGTATGAAGTGGCTCTAAGTAGCATTTCATTTTATGATCAATATGTGGCTCCTGTGCCTGTTGAACCAGTACCAGATACATCTCCTTTTTTTGATTTAAAAACTAAAGACAATACTGTACGCATTGGCAAAGAGACAACAGTAAAATCACTGGAAGTGAAAAAATTGCGTAATGACTTTGGTAATTTTTTGGCGTGGCTTACAGAACACGCACCACCGGCCGGAATACAAGTAGAATTTGAGCCCAGCCTAAAAAATCATGAAATATACAATGTGAGACTAGAAGTAAACGTTGGCGAAGGAAAGTGGATAACGCTGACAAGTAATTTAGCCGGAATTCTCGGTTTCCAGCAACAGGTCTTTTCAAATGGAACACATACGTCAAGGTTTCAAGTGAATACAGCGGCTTATGCGGCATACAAAAAAGAGGAAGTTATAGGAGTAGTAAGCCTTATGACTGAAAGTGTTCAATCGGTAGTATTGAAGCAGCATGAAGGAAAACCAGCGTATAATACAATTTTGGCTGATATTACAACTTCCTTGTTACGCATCAGAGTTCCCATTTTGTTTCGATTAAGAAAATCAAGCAGAACTCTAGAGTGGAGCAGGATACCTGCGCTCACAAGAATACAGCTGTCTGTTTTTTTAAACAAGTATCTAGGATTAGCAGAAACATTCGCATTTCAAGGCAACGGGACTTGTTCCATCGATGACAGTGTAATATTTCCAGATAAGCCACTACCCAAAAAAACAGAGTGGAGTAAAATTCTTGTTTTTTGTGACATAATTGATGATCAAATAGTAGCTGGTACTCAACAAAAGTTGCTTAGTTGTTTGGAAAGGAAGGAATCCACAGAAAAGAAACGTTGTTACTATGAACCTGAGAAGCTGATATATAATTCAATCTCCCGGCATCGCATCAATCAAATTGGTATTAGCTTACAAACAGACCACAAGACATTTCTTGATCCATCTGATTATCCTTCAGTAGCAGTTCTTCACTTTCGGAAAAAACTATTAGACTAAAATCACAATGGATTCTGAGTTACCTAACGATTTGGCACGCTTTCGTTTCACGTCTCCTTCATTAGGACAAAAAAAGAAAAAGAAAAGCGTCAAGCGAAGAAGGTTGCTAGTAGGACATGGTAAAGGTCGAAAACGACTCAGTTTTAATCTATCTTTCACAAAGAAAAGAACAACGAAGAATAAGCGTGTGACGAAGCGCAAAAAGCCACAGAAAAAAAGGAAACAAACATCACGTAGGAAAAAGTAAGCTTTGCAATGGAGGAAGGAAAGAAACGCAAGTTGGAACACAATTTGCCCCAGAAAGCGGCTTATAATGTTTCCCATTTTGATCTTTCCAGCCATCCCATCCAAGATATTAGTGTACTTAGTGAATCGTATGAAAGGATAGAGCCGCAGATGAAAACCAGTGACGTGATAGATATTCACGTGCCAAGCTCTCCAATTTTTTGGCTAGCATTATCAGACTGCTTTCTTTATCTTCGATTAAGTTTGCAGAAAAATGATGGTACCCATGTTGGGACGGATACAAAATTATCATATGGTAACTACATACTTGGGACTGCGTTCGAGGCGATCGATATCCGCATAAACTCGATAAATATCACAAGCGGAGGTAATTTATCCGCATACGCAGCTTATCTTAACAAAGTGCTCAAGAATAGTACAGATTCCTTGACCAGAAGGGGACCACTAGAAGGTTTTTTTATGAGCAGTAACGGAGATGATACAGGAACAAATACGGCGTATACTTCCTTGCAAAAACTAGCTCAAGAGGAGTCAGCAGAGTTTATAGGGAGATTGCCACATTCTTTGTTCCAAACCGAACGCTATCTTCCACCAAACACAAGTCTCTCCATACGGCTAAGACTTGCCCCAAACGCTTTCGTAATAAACTCTCCTGCCTTGACAACTGCCAATTCTTCGTTTACTCAGAAGCTTGTCGTACGCGAGTGCTATTTTGACGCACGTCGTATTATTGCAAATTCAAAATTGGATATGCAATGCGATCTAGCCTTAAAGAATAAGAAGCCTCTCTACCTACCAATAGTGGACTTTGAAGCCACCTCTTTTGTGATTCCGTCTGGGCAAAATTCTTACACTTCTGAGGTGTTGTTAAATAGTCTGCCAACGTTTGCCTGTTTCTGCATCGTTAGCTCAAAAGCTTATTTCGGTGACTTTACCCTTAACCCGTTTAATTTTAAATCACATAACCTTAGTGGCTTCCGCTTAACACTTAATAATGAGGATGTGCTATACAACAACGCGCGGATATCAAAAACAGAATATGTGAGATTTTATAATCAGTTGCTCTCGATCAAAAACGACAGAGGTCAAATGGGAATTGACGTTAGCCGCGAAGGATTTTTAAACAACGGTTTTTACATAATTAATTTGTGGGACTCATTGCGAGGAAAAAGAGATCGTATCCCAGTGTGTCCATCCGGTAGCGTTCGCTTAAGTTTAAATTTTTCTACTCCAACTACTGAAAATTTGAGTGTAATTTTTTACTATGAACAAGCAAAATGTATAGAGTTAGATGGATCGTCGGTATTTATTAAAACACAGTATTCAGAAGATTAATTAAATATTACAAAACAATATTGAAAATGGATTCCGAAACTTTAAATTCATGCTTGGATTACCTCGTCGGCAACATTGCAGACGTATTTACGCTCTCCCGCGATTACGTTCAAAAGGTTACCTACAGAGGAAGACCGTTGGTTGTTTGTTCCAACACAATGGAGGCCTCTTCCGGTGGTCACCATTGGGTAATTTTCATCACACAAAAAAAGGGGTTAAAGCTTCACACTACATATTTTGATTCCTTTGCCCTATCACCTGAAATATACAAAATAAAGTATCCATATGACATCGACAAGCAATCTAATTTTGTAACTCAAAGCCAAAGCAGTTCAATGTGTGGATTTTTATGTATTTATTTTGTGTATTCAAGATTTTCGCGGCAGCCTATACCACAGCTAGGGAAGGATACTGAGCGTAACGAAAAACTAGCTCTGACTTTGGTGAGAAAAATTCGAAATAGTATTCAAGGGAGGGGGAAGTTTATCTGCAAGTTTTTTGGGTGCTATCCAAGTGGTGCGGAACTAACTACTACCGGTCGCATTTCCGGCGAATCAGGAAAATGAGGGAAGAACGAAGAGGTGGTAAGCCTAGAATGTTACCTGATAAATCATCAACCAACCCTTCCGGCCCCAAGCCCTTCCTTGGGTTAGGGTGCATAATTTGTTTTGCCAGCTGGTATGAGAAGTACAAACACAGGCCAGTTCTAACTGGAAGAAGCTCCGCTAAGGAGTGGGCTGACTTGTACACCGGCATAGCTGAAACACTTAAAACATGTTCCCACGTTGTTAACTGGCCATTTTTTGACTACCCTGGACAGTACAGCGACTTGTATTGCCGTGATCTGGAACCGTTATCTCCGGAGCCTGCTCTTACATGTGAGCCACCCTCAAGCAATAATCAACAGGACCGCACTCTCGAAAACTTGCTCACTGAAACTTTAACAGGCATGCACCCGTTCTCAATGCCTCCTCCACCTTTAAACAACCCTGTCCCAGAAACTTCATCAGATGAAAATGAAGGACCGGCGGCAAAGAGACCAAGGATGTTTGGCATAATTACACCAAATCATCAATCAGTGCCCTTAAACTCTGTTCCTTCAAATCAACACCAGGTTTATCCGTCTACATCTGCTGCTGCTCTACAGCACCAACAATATTTTCAAACTGGGTATCCACCAAACACAAATACTCGTAACTAGCACGATGAGTGCTCGCACGTCAGCAACGGTTAAGCCGCGCAATTCTCCTTCTATATCTTTCCCCTTGTTGCGCCTATATTTTCCTGGACGAGGATGCAGAGTAACATTTTACACTTTCTGTTTGAAGCTAAAAAAGCTTTGTGATAGGTTATCAGTAGCATTAGAATTTAATGAAGTGAATCTTCCTAAGATCAAAAAGCTGTACGTCGAGTTGTTTGACTGTTATCTTCGATGCAAACAAAGCCATTCAAAAACCCCTGGTGTGGATGCTTGCTGCAAATGTTACGTCATCGGCTTAATACATCAACTAGAGTTTTTTAGGGGGCTCTTGATAGTGAAAGACCAGCATACAGTTATTTTCGCAAAGTTCTTTCTTGACACTTACCTCCTCTTCTCGTTGTGCTATCATTGTAACCATTTGGTTAACCAGCAACCATGGCTGATAGCCGCTTAGCTATTTCAAATATTCCAAAAAGTGCGTTAGATTTCGCTATTTGCGCGGAAGATATAAGTTTTTTTGAACAATTGGAAGACGCTATCGAAGATTTGCGCCCCAACAAACAGTGTATCAAGTGTTTTTACGGACATGGTTTAAGTTTTTGTGTTCTTAGTAAGAATTATGACCCGACGGCAAGGAGGCTAAATGCAAGGGAGTTTATTAAACTCTCCCTTCCATTGTATGACGAGCTTATCAAAATACATTCAATGTGTTCACGGGAACATAGAGGAGATATAGGGGAAGCTGTTTGCTTTGGGTGTCACGAGTTGATGGTTATGACAATAGAAAACCACTTTAATAATACAAACACGGGACTTCAGCCAGCAGTTTTTATATTTTCAATAGTTTATTATATACTACAAATGAACCAACTATGGTATTCATGTACATCAGATTGTATTAAGTTTCAAGATCGAAACGTAATAACGCATGAAATGTTGCACGAACTAATTTAGTACACCCCACTATTTCTTAACATGCACACATCAACCGCACAACTGATCTATGCAAGATGCTGCACAAGGACACGAGCGGTGAGAAATAACATGACAAAAAATAACAAAGTTAATGCATAGCTAAACACTAAATGCCATGCACCGTTTTGTCATTTTATTTCTCAATAGATGGACCACGAGGAGCAGAGCTGGGGGATCGACTCCATCCATGGATGGATGATAAGAGATGGTCAAGTCTACTACCTTGTTAGATGGGAAGAGAGCGGCGACGAAGAGTAAGTCTGATGCCTCGTTCCCTATTCTGATTTGAACCTTCCAATGAACACAGAATCCTACCTTTCTCTTTAATGTACTGATGACAGCGGCTTTGTTTGCAGGTGGGACGATTCTTTCGAGCCTGAACATAATCTTGGAGGAGCAGCGGAGATGGTAGCCACATACAACCTACTCCATCCTGAAATCCAGGAAGCTCGTGAACGGGGGGTTGATGTCGTCGAGTATGACACAGATTCGGAGACTGGGAATGAATCCGACCCAGATGACTACGATCTTAATGATCCCTGGATTGACAGAGATGGAGATGAGTCCTCTGAGGACAGCATGGATTATGAAGATGACAACTCAGAAGAATCTGATGGCTCTTTTTCTGATTTTGAATCAGATTCCGATGAAATGCTTGAAGAAGAACTCGCCGACCTGGCAGAGGAATAGAAGGGGCACCATGCATAATTATACTTTAGTACTTAGTTTCATTTTTATTAGTTGAACGATATTCTATCTATAACTTTTTCTATCTATTTTTATGATTGAGAATTAACACAGTATGTTATTGGTAATGGGTTGGTAATATGGATTTATTGCTATTGCTATTATGTTATCATTTCAATAAAACGCACTCATAAAATGTAATCCTTTTTGTACTTAAACTTGGTTTATTCTTATAAGCAGTACATTTTCATATCGTTGTGTACAATTATCCTTGAGTGCACAACTGTTCTCTGTGCGTTTCACGCACCACCGTTCGTCACTGATATATCCTGCTTCACGGGGATTTGCTCGAAGTGGACTTCGCTGCGTTTAACTTTCCCCCTTTTACATAATTTTTTCATATTTTTAGCACTTATTAGTTTTTATCTGTTTCTTTCCTTTTTCCTTTTCAGGAGTATACTAATTCAATTAAGTATCGAAATTTTCACTTTAACAACTTAGCGTAAATTATGGTTTTTTATAGAAATAACAGTATTTTATACTATGCAAAACGTCATCCATTTCTGTTCATTCTATCACTGAATAAATATTATAGCGTTAAAAAATCTATTAAGCTTGCCCACCTTTCAATCTAATCGCTTAATTTCCCCTATAAGCTAGCTGGAGTTTTCGTAAATATATTCGAGTCACTTTCCCCTTACTTTGGTGGTCAACCTTCTCTTCTACACACATTATTTCCCATATAGAGGTTTCCTTCGCAAAATGTCGCATAAAATCCCTCATAAATTCATTCCCATAAATTAGCTACAAAAATTCCCCCATAATTTTTTTTTGCAAACGTTGCTTTGAGTTGTCTTAACTTGCCCCTTTCTCTCTAACACTGAGCGCCTATCTGAGCCAACGGAACGGCCAACAATGCGGACTCGAGCGAACGAAGCCGGCGACGAAAACGTTGCTTGTTGGTGAGACATTCCTTTTTTTATTTTGTGAGAGTTTTTTTAGAGTTGAGTTTTTTTTTAATTTAAAAATGTCTGATTATATTTCGAAGGTAGTTTTTTAGTACCATTAAATCTATTATCACATATTTTAATCATAAAATCATAATAAATTGTATTTATTTATTTTCTAGTGTGACCAAGAGCGGGTTTGCCGAGATTGCCAGGAGGAGTTTTGCCGGTGGATTGTTTTTAAAAATGGCCGTAACGGCATTTGCCGTTATGTCCGGGACATCCCAAATGTCAATGTCTCCAAGGTTGTTTTTATTCACAAGAAATCGACAAACATTCTAACCCGATTAATTTAATGAAATGTTATTTTTATATATTTTAGGTTTTGAACGTAGCCGCTGATCCGGACGTCTGTGGACCGCCTCCAACGACTGCCCTTCCATCGACCTCTATTCGGCCACCTACCCTGTCATCCACCACTATTCGGCCAGCATCAAACCAATCAGGATGGGGTGAGTAGTTTGTATGCAATATGAATGATTTGTTTTTAAAAATTGTATGCAATATGTATGTAGCATTTGCTGCTACAAAATGAGTAGATTTTCCAGCATTTTTCAGTCTGGGAGGGCCACAAGCAAAATGAGTAGATTTTCCAGCATTTTTCAGTCTGGGAGGGCCACACAATAAACCTAATATGTTTATTCTTTGCAGGATCTACAATCATTTGGACAATTGGTGGGATGACCGTCCTGGTCGTGTGGATTGCTGTCGCGGCCTGCTGCTTCCTTTACTACAAGTGGAAGAGAGGGATTGTGGCTGCTCCAGTCAGGGACCCAGAAGGAGGAAGTGGCGCAACCGTCAATCCGTGCTTCGAGTATAACATACTCGAAGAAGATGACCAGGCGGCCAACGAAGCACTTGAGCAAGAAAGGGCGGCGGCGGTGACTTCCCCTGATGGTGTGTCCGGAGCTGCTGATGCAGTGGAACGGCGCGCCTCAGGGGAAGGAATGGGGATCCCAGGCCCTGGGGCTGTTGGAGGTGCTTCGGCACTGGAACAGCACGCTCCAGGGAACTCCCTGGGTGAACCAGCACCGTTTGCCGCCGACTTACCAGTGGAGGAGGAAGAAGAAGAAGAGCACTACTCCCGAGTGGAGTCTCCAAGGGAGCTCGCTGCTGCGCCAACGGCCATGCCAACCGGCATTGAACGCACTCCAGAAGGTAATTAAAATATATGTAAAAATTTATATGCATGAAGAATGTATGACATTTATATGAAGTATATGTATGCTATAATAATGATGCGTTTTTTATTCACAGGTTACTTCACCCGTGCAGGACGACTCGTCAGGACGACCCTTCGCTTTTCTCCAGGAGATTTTTCTTGATTCCATAGGAATATTTTTTTATTTTTAATAAAAATGTACATTGCACTGTATTCGCCCATGTATTGCGTACCTGCATATATTTTTTACCTAAATACCACTCCATGTAAAGATACATGCTATTCGCACCTGTAATTAGGGTTTCGCATACCTGTTTTTTGCAATGCATCATTAGCAGTGGCGCTGAAACTTTTACGTACTTTTCCCCTACTCATAAGCAATATTTGGGGCACGCTGCTATCAGCAACCATCAAACATCCCTTCAAGTGGGATTCGGTTCATTACCATGAGCACGGACATCACGGATGGTTACCCCCACCTCCCCCTATTTCTTATATAGACCCACCTCGCCCATATACACCGTCGACCAAATATGGACCGTTTTTTAAATACGGTCCATCCGCTGAATACGAATCCCCCACAAAATACGAACAACTGGATGAATACGGATCACCAGCTAAATACGAGCCACCATCAACATATTCCTATTATCAGCCAAGTTCATCTGAGAACTTGTCCTACAAGCCACCAACGCCTAATTACCAGGAGCTGCCAATAACTTACGAGCAACCTAAACCTGACAATATCCCAGTTCCATACTACACAAACGGTGTCAATGGTGATGCTCAAGCATGGCCTTCGCCTTGGTTGTCGCCACCTGGACCAGTCGAGCCGAGGTCTCCAGATCAATTCTACACAACCTAAAAACATTCCGAAACTGGTTATTTCAGAAGTTTATAACAGAAGTTTCTTAATAAAAGTACTTCAGATCTCAGAGTAAGAACATGCTTACTACAGAAAGAAAATAATTAATAAACCGGTACAACGGAATACCGCAGGAGCGTAAGCTTTCGCGAATTAACTGCAAAATAACAGAAACGTTTCGAAAAACAAAGAAAATCTACTAACAAACGCCAGTACTATAGTCCCCTCACCAATTACTTAACCAATTTTCAATTGCCATATTGCCAATGAACACATTTTCTAAACAGTACTCAAAATTTTTCTCCGTCTTCGTAATCTGCATTTGCAGAACCCTACTCCTGGGATTGGTAGGTTCTGAAAACCTGCTTATCGATAGGTAACCTATTATCCCCAAAGCTCTCACGTAAAACCTGTATTCCCAACCAACATACGAAATTTCACTTCAAAACTCCATTTCTTATGAAAGATAATCGAGTTGTCATTTCCAATCTGCGAAAATTCTTCATCACTGCAAAAATCCCTGTATAAAATTTCATTTCCAAAGATCTTGTCCCCCTACTACAACTGTTTAGTTTTGACTACTACTGAAGAGAAAAAACACAAGCATGAAGAAACATAGCACAGCAGAAGCGGCAACAGCATCCTCAATCCTCAGCATTGCAGTGGTAACAAAGTCTTTCACTTTAAAAATATTTGCGGCGTCAAAGTACAGGGGCGACAGACAGACGGACGGACAACGATAAAAACACTAAGAAGCTTACGCTCCTTAATAATTCTGGAATCGCATCCTTTCTTAAATATCAATATAGCTGTTAATACTGTTGTTATTGTTTAAGCCACTTTGTGTTGACTAATATGTGTGACACCAAAAATTATACATCGGGTGTTTTCATGCTAAAGATTTT
>JAAXOA010000679.1:0-20629 GCA_036561885.1 Salina celebensis
AAGATCAATACCCTGTCAGGCCCTAACTTTCGTCACATGTAGTTTTCATGGCATAGCATTGGAAAGGACACTGACAATGCTATTCATTGACGTATCTCTTGAATGAAAACTTATAATTTTACTTTTCGTCCTTTTTTACGGTGCTTTCAGACTATTACTGTGACCTTTAGTACTAACGTTCAGCTTCGTCTTTATAGCTGTTCTTAACAGCTTTTATTTGAGAGTAACCTGAAGGTCAGGCAAAAATCTCGTCGCCGATAGCATGTGGAAAAAAGAAGAAGCTTAGGAAGTCGGTAGAAAAATCAATTTTAGACAGAATGCTTCACTTTTGCCCATTCGCCCAAAACTCATTTTGTAGGATTTACTGAGTCACTGCATACTTTAATACTTATAAATTTTTTCAATTGCTTGAAAACCAATTTAGCATCATTTGATTATCATTTATCATCTAAAGCTTGCTTTCGCTGTAACCAATTCATCTCAAATACAGAACACAAAAAAATTAAAAGTTGTTGAATTCTGAAAATCTCAACTGACATGCTTAGCTGAAATTTTTTAGCCTCTGGAATTCTTTCGTATTTCCGTTCAGCTCAAATTTGGCCATTTAGTTTATCTTAATTATACCCAATAGTAGAAATAAGAGTCTACCAGAGAAGACATGTATCATATTTACGAAAAATATATACGAAGAAATTGAAATTCCTTAGATATTGAGAGAATCCAATGTATCGGATCACGCTGAAGCTGGCTCCAAAATTTAAGGATGATCATTTTAACACATTACGCATGTACAGCATCCATACATATTGCATAATGCACAAAACTTAGTAAAGCTCACCATAACTTGGTTACGATCTCACCCTAAGCTTGGACAAAGGTCGACTGGTGCGGTTCAATTTTAGCAAGTTTACCTTCTAAAAATGAGCCTTCGTTTTGTTTCATGCATCTATTTCACAACACGACACAAATGTCTTCAAACTCTATTTATACATTTCCGGATGAACTTTACAGTCGATAGCTTAGCCTAATGCAGTTTGGATAGGATCTGGATACCTATGGTGTAACTTGGGATGAATATAATATTTTAGTATAAATACTTTCATCAATTTCCAAATGTCATTCAAAACCATTTCCAGCTCTCTTGAAGAAGCACGAAGTTAATAAATTCAATAGCTGAAGTATCCGAAGTGCTCTTGCATCAAAATGAATACCGTTACCGTAAGCACATTTTTAATTTGATACTAAAATCGTACAGAAATGTTTCATTAAAATTAATCATGATTGTATCGAATGTTTCAGGCTGCTATTCTCGCCTTTTGTGCTGCTGCTGTGTCAGCCCAGTATGGCTCCCATCAAGTTGTCCGTGTAGAGAGTAATTCGTATTCTGCACCACAGCAGATGTCCAGCTACAGCTCGGGAAGCTATGGGAGTCAAGCCGTTGTCAGGAACAACATCCCCATCACCCGATTCAGCCAAGATATCACGGGCTCTCAGTCCAACAACGTACAATATGAAACTGGAAATGGAATCTCAGTGTCGGACAACACCCAGGCAGTTCGGGGAAGTGGAAGCTACAATGACGGATATGGAAACCAAGTGAGGTCAGAGTCAGCTATCCAGAAGCAAGGAAGTTTTGCCTACACCTCCCCTGAAGGTCAGCAAATCAGCACTAGCTGGGTAGCTGATGAATCTGGATTCCGTGCCCAAGGAGCTCATCTCCCAAAACCTGTTGAAATGCCTGCAGAACACGCTGAAGCCCACAGGCAAGCTAACGCCGCAGCAAGCAATAGCTATGGCAGCAACAGTTATGAATCAGCTCCAGCTATGCGCAGCACTTACAGTGCCCCTGCAGTCCGTGTTGAATCTTACAATGCCCCAGCTCCAGCAGTCCGTGTTCAGTCATACAGTGCTCCTGCACAGGTCGTCCGCACTCAGTCCTACAGTGCTCCAGCAGCTGCAGCCCCAGCAACCATTCGTGTACAATCTTATGAAGCACCAATCAGGTCCTCTGGATATTAATTGAGTGCTCAACATAAACAAAGATGTTTGCGCTTATAGTGAAAATAAAAATATTTTTTGTAAGAAAAAGAAATGATTGTCTTTCAAGTAACCACCTTCAGTTCCAGACCTGCCAGCATATCGACATTATATGTTTTGCTAATATTTTGAACCTGTAAAAAACCTCTTCGAAATTATAATTGCTCATATACAAAACGTTAAACATCCGTAACTGACATTACTCATTTTTTTCTTGAGTATGTGTTTTTGAAAGCCTAAACTCCTGCTGGACGAAGCTGGTGTCTGGTTGAGGTTTGTAATTGTAATCCGATACAATCCTATTATGCATCATACACAAAACAGCAACTTGTATCAATATTGTGGTTCATATTCTATTTTTGAGACATTCCTTACAGTATCCCATGGGTTGGATGAGCAAAAGGAGGCTTCCGTAAAATGATGCCTTTAGTATGAATTCTGAAAATATTCCTTCATTAATTACACTCTGATCGATTCCGACAACAACTCATTTTTGTTTGCATATTTTTGATAACTGACTACGCGTTTCCTTCTTCCAGAAACAAAGCTCCATTGTGTGTCAAACGAGAAGACGAAAATGCCTTCGAAGAATTTTGTGTCTCCTTTTTATTGCCTTATCAATTCTCCAGAATGTAACCGGAGAAAAAAGCTTCATTCTCCATCATTGCCTGGCTAATTCCTCATCGAAAAATACTTGTCAGATATCAGTTGAACTCATACCATCTCGATTTCTTTTCTGCCAAACTTTTGAGAAAAACAAACTTAGCTTAATATCAGTTCATACGATTTAATACAAATCGCTGTGACCAGCTTAGTTAAACTGTTTTTCAGGCAGTTAAAAATACATTTACGCAGTAAATTGATTACAAGAGCGCGACGTGATATAAATCGTCATCATGTCTTTCTGGCCAACTTGCCCGGTCCCAACCGCAACTCCGTCTGAGTTACAAGTGCTGTATGACGATAGGAATATCATTCAAAACCAAGGACCCTTAACCGGAGATATTACCATCCAGCGCCAGTTCAAAGGCCCTAGTGGGGAACAAGTTTCTGTGGTCAACATGTTTCCTGGTGGAGGTCAGTACGATGTCAAGGTTGGATTCTCATCCGGTCCATCAGGTCCATCCGGTGGACAAACTGCTAGGTAAATCTTCCATTAACTTTCAAATATAATACAGAGCAATGTAAATGGCAAATGAGCTTCCAGTTGTATTGAGACTAAACATGTTTGCACTCAAATCTTATCACCAACTATAATAAATAGCTTTTTGTCTTAATATTTTTCCAGCAAACCTGTGGTTGGCGGAGAGAAAACTGTTGAGAATGGCTCTGTTGGCGACAACAAAACTGGCGGGCCCGTTCAGATGAACTGATTTTTGACGCATTTTGAATTCATTGTGAAGTTATAACATTTCCGTCCTTTTCCATTTGCCTTCAATATTAAGTCCAGAATGAAATGCGTAAATCGAAAATAAAAATGATTTAAAAAAATATAAATGTAGCCGTTGGCATTCGTTAATTTGTGCCTCCAATTTTTCGTATCTGGGTAAAGGGGAGTGGACCAGTGGCTTGCCTTTGTGGTGGGGAGTAATTGGCATTAATTACATAATGTAATACGTGTAATATGTAGTACGTGGAGATCGATATTAAGTCCCTTTTCTGTGCGAGTTTGTGAGCATGTAGTCCACTGAAGTAGCACTGTATTGCTAATTGTGTACCAGCTACTAAAGGTTGTTGTGACGCTGTTGTCTTTTAGGAGAGTTACAAAAGATGGTTCCTACAATTAGGTCTTGGAAATTTGCAGAATGTATAATGTGCATAATAATTTTCGTTTATTCGTGGTTCGGATTTGACTTTTATTCGTCCATGTTAAATGTAGTAACAAGGTACAACTTTCCTGTTCAATTACTCTGGTATTAAATATTGAAAGCCTTTCATCAAGGTAAACAGTACGCAATACAACAAAAGGAGCATCCTGCAAGCTCGACACAAAGACACTATAATTGATAGATTGGAGCAGAATTAGCATTATACTAACTGCAGAATGGCTTGATTCTCGTTGAAACACAAATATGTCACGATATCTTAAATATTGGAAAATAGTTCTACTGAACTCCACTTCCTGTCATCCTTTCTCCAGATATATCTGTGAAACGCATGTCCAGATTAGTTTCAAGCGAAATATTACGTTGCGTTTAGGTGATACAATACTATGGGCCTTTCTTACCTCGCTCAATATTACCCAGTTCTCCGATGGATTCTTCAAAGTTATACGGACGGCAGAGATTGGGTTTAAGTGCGGAGGGACTTTGGCGTCTAGAATTCCAAGGTCGTCGAACTCATCTAGAAATATATAAAGATCGTTAGAACGTTCACGCATAACAACCTATTGAGTTAAGAGATTCAGTTAAGATGCTTACCTATTATAAGAAACTCGTTAGGTGTTGGTTTCTGAAGGGCAGAGGAACTAGATGGTTTAGTACTAGCGGATAGCACTTCTAATGTGGCGTTGTACAATTTGTCGGAGGGATGTTCTGCGTTTCCACTTACGAAGCGATAGCTACAGAGGCGATAATCCATGATACTTGATTATTTGCACAGTTAAGTAATATAAACCATCTGGATACTAATCTGTTTATTAGCAGTCGTACCTGTTTAAATCTATTGGCTTAGGAAAATAGAAAGCAATTGTATCACCGGCTTCTGGAGCGAGCCCCCAAAAGTATGTCTTTCCATGGTACGCCTTCTCCAGTGAAAAGCGTCCGTAATGTTTTATTGTACTTTCTACCCTAGCATCAGGGTTATCATGTCTTGTAAATAATTCCAGCTTTCCGAACTGGCGATCCTGTACCAAATCAAGTAAATATATTTCGATGTAAATTTCTATTAAGAAATGGACACAATTTTGTACGACGGAGAAAGCAATACCTTCAACTTTTGAACTTTCCCGTTCAACGATGAGACCATTCCAATGTGCTGAAACAAAGACGGTTTATTGCGAATCCATCTTTTGCTTAGCTCACGCAGGCATCGTTTCTGACAAGATACATGGTTTTACAACAAAAGCAACAAACCAACAAAATCATAAGTCAATCAACAATTAACTATTTTACAGCATAAAGTTTTGTTAGACAATTTGTATTCTTACATGATTGTAATCTAGCTTGCAGTACTTTACGCTAAAAAAATGAGACAACAACCAGTCTCCAGGCTTGTCCTGGTAAAACAATAGAATGAACTCTACAAGCTTCCATAGGTCAGACGTTCTGAAAAGTTTTCCTGATAAAAAATCGTAGAGCGTAAAATAAAAGAAATCTTTCAAACACAGTCACGTTGATAGCTGATTGTACCTATGAAACCCAGTTGACAGAAATCGAGCATGAACCACTCGTCTCCCTTGACTGTATTTGAAATGGCAAAATTTTTCATGTTAGAAATGAATCCCTTTTTGCTCAAAACATCATCTTCTAGTTGAACATAGTAAGTTCCTCTGTTCTGGGCATACATCATGAGGTATGCATAGTCTAAGTTTTGCTTGGTTCGCCATTTTGTCCTCTCCTCGGAGTCACCCAAGGTCGCTTTGATTGACTTGAAATCAGGATAAAAACTTCCTGAGGGAGCGAGAATCTCGATGAGACCACTCTCTACATCACGACGAAATCTAATTGTACACAATTTTACAAACAAAAGACATAAGTCCTGTGGAAGTAATTACTCCAAAATACCTAAATACACGTCTACTTGTCAACATTTTCATGCAATAATACTATCTAGTTTTAGTTGTATTCCACTCACTGTCTGGTTATTGAGCTGACCGTACTTTGAACAAAGGACACGTCCGACTCTGCAATGAATACTATGATGAGAGTGTCGTTCTTCTCGGAAGGCTGCATAGAATTCAGCAGGTTTTGTAAAGTTGGAAGTAAGTAACTTTGCGTTGGTCTTTTTACAGTAGGAATTCCCAAAACTACAGATACTGTGTGTAAAAGCAATGTAAAAAAAATCAGTTTCGTAAGAAATTTATGCTGTGTGTATAGAAATTATTTTATGTTATGTATAATCTAGAGAAAGTTTGTCTGTTTCATTTGTACCTCCTCCCCGTTGCTTTCCAATGGTAAGGGCAGGTATTAAGGCGTCCTCACTGTCTAGCAGATGAGGTAAGGCGTTGTATAGGTTAACTAATTTTAAACGATTCTTACTAAGAAGCGTTTTGAGAACCTTTGAAGAATGGATACTGCGAGGAGACACAGATACGTCTTTAGTCACCCCAGTATCACCATCACCACCATGACTAGCTTCAGTCTCTCCATCGTCACGAAGCAAAGCGATCTCGCCTCGTAACGAACGAATTTCTGATAAATACTCTGATACATGAGTCTCAAGAGTTGCTAATAAGCGAAGTATTTTACTTCCTTGGTCTTCCTCTGAAATTACAAAAAACAAAGTATTTTAAATGCGTTCTAAGGATTTATCTCTCATCTTAAAGATTACCTTCTGTGGTTTTCCAAAAGCCTTGTATAAATATCACAAAAAATAACAGGCCAAGAACCCAGGCCATACGGTACGGGAACTGCATGATGGTTTTGGACACGACCTGTCAAATCTACGAGCGACGAGGTAAAGTTGGACTTCATCGGCACGACAGTTTCAGACTTTCTCTTTCTCTAATCCAGCAAAAGATGTAAGCGATGTACAAGCTCCAAACACCGTTCTTGGAATGCTTCAAATCTGCGAAAGTAATCAACCTGGTCTTGTTTTTATTGCTCATTAGTATAATGATTCCTCTTGAAAACTTGCGCTCTTCTTACCAGCACCATGCGTGAACTTCAGTGAAAGAGTGAAAGCTCTCCTCACCCCTAAGTCATTGCTACTTATTTCTTGGCTCAACTGGACTGGAATGATGGACCTAAGGTTAAAAAACCAAGAAAGGATTTTGCTAGGTGAGTGTTTCATTTTTATTGCCAGAGAGTATCGACTTAAACACGGTATTAACTTTTAAGAAGACATGCTTCCTTTCTAAACTCATTTTCCCTTTTGCTACTCTGTTTTTGTGGTGTCCTCAAAGTAAAAGCCCAAATCAATAACCTTTTCAACAACCACATCACGAAACAATGTAATTAATTATATAGAGATGCTTTGCGTGTGTTTTTCCGTCTCATGTCAACTTTATCCTGAGCATGCACGGAAAAGGGTAAATTTAATAGATGAAAATGGCTGCATAAGCTGTCACAGTGAATTAAGGATTGAAGTAATGTGTAAAACATTTCTCAAATGCTTCTATACATGACAATCAACCAACGACACAAAAAAAAACTTTCTCCAAACAGGCACGATTTTTTCCTTTCTCGGGTATCTTTTGGAAATATGAAAGAAAGTTTGTATATAGGGTTTTATATCTAGCGTGTGCATCTCTTGTAGCATTTTAGTTTTGAAGTTTTTTTTTCAAAGCATGTACACCAAAGTGAAGTTTATTATCGAAGCAGTAGCGAAGCATAATAGTCGTGACGCCATCAACTAATGTCATTTTCCAAGAATCAATACTATCGATGCCTTTTTTCACGCATGTTCGCTATCCCGGTATGAATTAGGTGCGTGTTTTTTTCTTCCTTCCGTCGACCAGATAAAAATAAACGAAACAAGTGTATCTACGGAAACATAATTTCTGGTTGACTGTCATACTGTCATTTCCGGGAGTGAGTATATTTAGAAAAAGTTTTAAGAGGAAAAGAAATCTGCATGTGAACTATTTGACATCTCTGAGTAAAAATAATTTGAAGTGAAGTACAAGCAAATGCAAAGAAACAGCTTCAAAATGCTATCCATCATCTGACAGCAAATTCAAAATCCGCCGAGTTGAGGGATACTATTGCATTAACTATACAAAATAGTTAGTTGTTAGTCATCCCACACAACCATAAGTTGTCACAAACAGTTGCTCGTTCTCCGTCAAAATCTGGTATGGCTTATGCCGAAACTAATAAGGTAAAATGAAGTACACATGGATAGGATTGGTAATTGTTTATTAGCATCTGTGAGGAATGTTTTACCCACAGTTTGTGTTTCAAAAGAGAACCATTCATTTCCATTTAATGTGCGCATTTCTAGTACTAACCGGCCATTGAAGTACATATTTTTTTATATAAATATGCATGACCCTAAAACAGACCCGCTTGCAAATACCAGCTCAAGCTCCTTTCAGTTGGAAACAATAAGCTGAGTTACATCATGAACATAATTCAGTTGATGGAGTTTGCGAGGAAGATGCACACAGCCAGGGAGAAGCCAACAGCGAAGTTGGCTTGGAATTGGCATTTACAAGCTTCTCCGGTTTCACTTACACTCAGTTAATGTTCTCACCCACACAAGTTATAAATAATTTAAAGCCAAGAATCTGGAAGACGAGCACCTTTCTTCCAAACAAAAAACCGTTATTAAATAATAATGAGTCTGTATACGTTTCATATTTTATCCCTTAACATGAAATTTAAACGTGAACTGTGTCCTAAATTGATATTCGTTTCAGTAAATGCAAAATCATATTTCCAGTTTCCATCAAAACCATATTTTCAACCAGGTAAGAAGCCAGCATCGTTGCTTTTTCTCGACTCACCAGAGTGACGCCGTCATCCTCATAAATTCATATTGTAGCAAAACAAACATAACGAAGATGGTTTTCAGACAGTTTGCATGTTTGGTTCCTCAGAATGCGCTAATTGACCGTGTACCTCATAAAATCCTAAGATTGGAGGTAATTCTAGCGCACAACAATTTGCACACGACAATTCTCTTTCATCTAGACGAAAAGTGTTTAGATCACTCTGCTGCTGTACTCCCGTCACTTTTTATGCTTAACTATCAGCATAACCATTTTTTTTGGCTGTTCCTGTTTACACCGACCATCAATGAATATTAGATGAAGTACAAAGTACATTATGCATTTATTATTCGACTTCATCAAACATGTATGTGTTTGAGTGGCAATAGGCTCTAAACAGTCAAGTAGCATGAAAGTTACAAAAAAACTGTTATGTTATAACTGCTACTTTTATCCTTTGAATATTGTAAAGATTATGGTTACATATAAGATTGACTTTTTTTGGAGACAACACAAGAGCCGTCTTGTTGAACAAGAGTGTACAAACAGTTGGACAACCTGGTAAACAGGAGAAAACCTGACAGACAAACTGTTCAAAGCATCCTGTCTATCCTAAAGAAAGATTGGACGAAATACTCTTCCACTAGTCGTGTTTCCCTAACAAAATTACCTCTTCCCCTTTCCCTGTAAATGTTTAACTAGATGTTTCTTGTTCTTTAAGTCTATTGGAAGACTGGTCAGTGGCAGCTTATTATCTTTCTCATCGCATTAAATATTGACCGAGTTTGGCAAAAAAAAGTGTAGAAAACACTGTTGTACATTGTTTGAGGGCGCTAGATTATCATTCAACTTGTGACAGGCGTATTTCTATTTTCGGGTGGGTTCTACAAACACATTTTGTTTCGAAAAGCTGAAAAATACACCCTTGAGTATTTGACGGATGCATTTTAAAATCAAGTAGATTTTTTGCCGATTATACGTTTCATCTTTGCAGGCAGCGTTTACTAACGATAGCAATGCTTGCGATTTTTTTCGGGTGTTTTATTGATATAAAGATTGACCTTGAAATTCAAAATAGGTTTAAAAACGACATGCCGAATATGTTCAACCGGTAATAAAACTATTTCCCATATAGCTTCAAAATTCTTACGCCCCCGTCTCTTGTATTTTCCTTGTAACATGCATATTTTAATAATTTTTATTTGATGCATGACGATAAGGGGAAAACATTAACGCTCCCGTAAGTATGCAAAAAGATGTGTACGTGATGTAATAGAAATTGAGCTAACCCAAAATTTAGCTCACACATGTTGCATCAATTACTTGATATTCCTCGGAGTTTTTCAACACTGAGCTCTTTTCGATAAAACAAACAAACAAGCGCTAGAAGCATTTTATTTTGACGTGTACGATTTATTAAGCGAGAGATGAAGATACTTCATTTTTGCATAGTAAGATTTTTGGTGTGACGCTTATCTGATTTCGCCCTAAAAGATTAAACTTTTTTAGGGAAAACAAAGTGAAAAAAAAGATTGTTCTGCCCTATTTCTTTGCAAAAAAGCACGAAGAAAAAGTACGACTGAGCGGTGTTTAACAAGTATACTGGTTATGATGCTTATCTTAACCTGATCATCGTTTACGTTGTCGGTAACACTTGCAAAAACTTAGCATAGCTCCGAGCACTCATGCGCTTACTCAGTTTGTGTAAGGTGATATACGATAGAATTAAGGTCCATTCATTTTCTAGACGAGCTACATCATCATTTAGAAGAAAAAAATGTAGCATTTTTCTCGGTTAGTAACCCAACACGGATTTGTGTAAAAAGCACTTACACTCTTTGCTTTGCTACACATGTCTGCATCTGCCCAAGAAAGCATAGTAACCGATTCGGCTTGCCAGATAAGAAAGATTGTATGAAGCTGTAATCTCCTTAGGAAAATCAAAACTTTTCTGAAAACAAAAAATCCGTGAACCAGATTGTCTCGAAAATAGTCGAAACGCGTTTAGTATCTTGCCTCAAAACTTTGTTTTTTCGATGCTTTGCAGATGAAAAATATGTTGCATGGTGCTTTGTTTGTTCTACTTTTGTATAGGTTGCGACTTTTACGCATTTTTAATTGTTTAGACTTTAGACGCGCCCATCGCCAGTGATGTAATCAGTACATTGTTTACTGAGGAGGACTGATTTTTTTTCTTGTTATCTTTAATTAAAGTACGCACAATTTTAAGACACATACATATAATACATGAGCTTTTTTTATAGTGTGCGTGAGCATAATTATTGCGAATTTGGGACTAACACTGCGTAAAACGCGACTGTATTTCCAGTTTCTAAGCGTGCGATTGTCGGTAACCAGTCTAGAGTTTTCTTTGGTCCGTGCTTTCGGCAACTACAATGGTCCGCCATCGTCACTACTATGCCATATGCCACACATATTGATCAATCTTTTTTATCATCATCAACTCCAAAGCTGTTCTGACAAACTGCATGCAAGTAGTCTCCAGCTGAACTTCTGCTTTCCACGGCATCTCCAAGCGAAAATAACAGCAGGAGGACAGCTCAAAAGTTTTGCTCATTAGGAAACCTCTCATTTATTTAACCTTATCAGTATCAACAATGATAACAATACACAGACTGTAAATAAGTGTGCAGAGACATTGAGGATTTGATTGTTATTGTAAATTACCATTTTATGTGTTGCAAAAAAAATTAACTGCAAATAGCCATAACTGTTTTAATATTATATTATGATCTTCATGTATTGGTTCCACGAATGCCAGCCTTAACATATTGTCCTGACAAGGTACCTCGTTCATGAAAGACTACAAAAAAGATGAAAACACATTTAAACAAAGTACTCAATTAGATGTGGCTCGTAATGAGTCCACACAAGAAACACCTTTATAGGTGAGTTGAGTACATATGAGAAATTAATGATGGCTGCAAACACGTGATCCTCATACAAAGATCTAATGCAAAAACCAAAATTTGCGCAACAATAGTACTTTGACATCTTTGCTGTCATTTTGGCCATGTTAGATAACTCTATGCTGAACATGATATGAAAGTGAAGTTGGATAAAAAAAATCTTCAATTAGTTGCTTCATACTTCATATATCACTTTTTATAGTGTATCTCGATGCTTTTACTCTTGCAACCGATCAGAGCTGTAAGTTAGCTCATATTGAACAAATTCTAGCCACATTACTAATTTCAATCTGCTTGGTTTTGCATTTTTTTAATTAACGCTAGTGTCAATAAAAGCCTTCTCCAGAGATTCTTATTCCAGCTTACAGTCTTGTTCATAACGACATTTTGCAGCTGTGACAGAAAGGAATTATTCTCCAGCTGCTGCGTCTGCATCCACCTAACTGCTCACAGAATGAATTCCATCAAGCAAATAAAATAACATTTTCCAAATACCTGAGCCATCCAAATACAAATAGTTGGAGTTTCTACACAAATAGTAAATGTCACCCTGTCAGCCTTTTCATATCAGCAGTAGAGGTATAGTCGATATTACTAATTAGTAGCCTTTGACATAATCGGCTTTGTTGTTTTTTCCAATGTAATATGAGTCTCACATTGCGGCTTATATTATGTGTACTCTCGTGAGGAATTGCATGGCACATTTTTGTTTGTCAGTCACGTATTACATGGATTGTTATGCTTAGTGAAGTTATCCTAAAGAGAGAGAAAAAGGACACAACCTTTAATTTAGTACGCAACAGATTATAATGATCTGTTTCATTTTACATAATAGCTGAAATTATTTTGCTTCCGAAGGGCACTCCACAATTTACATGCCACTCTGCTCGTGCCGCTTGCATTAAATATATTTTCTCAATTCATTCATGCCTCATATTCAAAATCATTTATACAGTGTCTCCAATCCTCATATTTCTTAAATAACTACAATTATAACAGAGACATGTTGTTTGTGTTAGTTGTCTAAGAGTGCTCAATCCTTACCTAATAGAATTGAAATGTTGTTATATGATAAATACAAAGCTATTAAACAATCATGCAAATAAACAGGCCAGCAATTGCATACAGCTTGAAATTGAAGCAACATGACATGTCGTGCTAGCGAATACAATGTTTTCATCCGAAATATTTTTGTGTAAAGTTCTTCCGCGACAGTTCATGTCTGTGCATACACCACCGCATGTGTCTTAACAATCCTCAAACTCCAGGTTGACTACTACTAAACCTACTGAAGAGGGGCAAGGACTCATGACTTCAAGCAATTTAAAAGGGGACGTGAAAGTTAACTCTGATAACGTGAGCATCGTCATAGGCAATAGCGCAAATAAGTTATTAGACAATATTTTTTTACCTTTATATTTTATTTGATGATTTCCATTCTATTATATTTATCTCACTTGATAGAACTTTGTACATAAACAGTGAAAGTAAACCCTCTGAACTTAAACAGTCTCCGAGTAAAAAAACAAATACATAATTTATGAAAATGGAAGGTTCAATGATATTGCGGATATAACAATGTGGCTTTTATATTTACCGAATGACTGCACTTTTATATTTTCTTTAGTCGTAATCCGATTCTCTGTCACACATAAACACAAAGCTTAACTAGCGCACAAATCTTTGCGTGGAACTCGCGTGGTAGGCGATGTTCCATGCATTTTTTCCGGTGCTATTTCTATTTATCATATCTTGGAGAATGACAGTATTGAACATTCCGTAAATTTGTAGTTCACACACCTTTGTCTCTGTGTGCTATCACAGACGTTTATATTTTTGATTGTCTCTGCGTTTTCTTCAGACTAAACGAAACAAATCTTAGCTGGCCCAGGGAAAAATTTTCACCTGCTGCTGGAAACATTTGAAAACGAGGGATATCACCTGAGACATTTCCTCGCATGATATTTTTATCCAACAGTTCGTCTATAAAAAACAAGTACCTTCTTGAAAGATGCAAAAAATAGTAGAGACCATGAGCCTTTTAAAGCAAAACTGGCAACACTATCTCGCTAACAGCATTACCATTTTTCTCTTTGAGTAGAGTAACAACTTGTGTGTCTGAAAATCTTATTGAGCGCAAAAACTTGCACTGAGCACACACACGTCCACTTGCAACTTAAGCGAGGAATAGCACCTGCCTTACATGTGCATACTTTGCATTGTATAAAGACACTGACTACCAGAGTCGTGGATTGACTTGCCCACTCTGCTCGTATTTTTTAGGCTGGCCAAAGATTCACTAACAGATTCACTTACTACGAAATTCTCCCAGTTTTGCAGGGGAAAACGAGTTGTAGAGAGATGC
Organism: Salina celebensis; assembly: GCA_036561885.1. Taxonomy (NCBI): domain Eukaryota; kingdom Metazoa; phylum Arthropoda; class Collembola; order Entomobryomorpha; family Paronellidae; genus Salina; species Salina celebensis. Next base: position 13,928 of record JAAXOA010000679.1, read on the forward strand.
GTGAGTAAGTTCATTTCTTGGTAACAGCAGCACACGAAATAGCTCGGCTTTTCATGTCTTCTCTACATATAAAACGTTCTTTTTTGGGGAGATGTTTGCAATCCTTATCTGTGTTATTGTTGTAGAACACTAAGGAATGAACAGAGAGAACCACTTATTCAAGCTCTGCATGAGAAAATAGTACACAACAACAACAGTTGTCCATATTCATAAAAATCACGCTGGTTACATAAGAAATCGTGCTTCGTATATATTTTTTTCCTCCAACGCTTCTTATTGTCCAACTTTTTTTGTCGCTCTTTGTGGTTGATTTTGGTCGTGAGAAGAAAAAAAAATGTTGTGGTAGAATTTTTATTGTAATATAGATTACTAGTCGATGTTGCGAACAATATCCATGCAAAAACACACTCCTATGCATATTCATAGGAAATTTTCCTTGTGAGTGGCTACATGAAAACTATTATTTTGCATGTGAATAACAAAACGTTATTCTCAAGAAAATGGTATTGTTGGGAGGGCTCTCTCAACGTGTTTTAATCATAGTCAAATGAGGAAGAAAAAAACGGGCAGCGATCGTGTTTTTATGTGGTCCGAGGGCAAAAGAAACACAAAAACGCTGACATTGCGTGTACTCTTAATGATGTAGCGCATTTTACATAAAAACAAGGATTCGTTGTGTATTTCGTTTGAATGCCTTCGTGTGCCGTACCGTCACGTTATAGCGTTCAGTTTTAAATACGGGTTGTTCAATGAAAATGTAAAAACGTAATGAGTCTTGAATCGAGAGTGGATTCATGAACTTGCTGTATTGCAGTACTGGAAAATTTGGTGTTAGCAACTAGATCGTCTATGAAACCGTGTAGTTACCTGCAAAATTATAAAATGTATGCCCAATAGTAAGCAATTTTTGGCAAATAAGTAAGATGCAAAGATTCCAAAGCCTACTACACTTCTTTGTAGCTTAAAATGTCCGGCATTTGTTTCAAAACTTTCATAACTTGCAGTGCTAACTGCTAATTGAGAAGAGGACAAAACATAATGCAAGCAATCGTTATTTTGATGGTATATTTATGTGCGCTTTACTAAGTTATATGATGAGAATTTGGTAAACGACTCTTGGTTGGAACAATTGGGGGAACATCGAAAAGGACAAGACGTATACAAGGGAACATGAAAAACATGCCAAATAACAGTTAAGGGTAAAAGTTCATTACAAAATGGGATTTTTACTGCTGACGATTCCCATTTTACTTGATCAAAAAACAAACAACTGATTGTGTACAGACAGTAACAACCTAATTTTCCCTGTCACAATAAAAGTACTTGAATGGAGTCGCGTCACGACGATGTGGCCAATTTCATATANAAACAACTGATTGTGTACAGACAGTAACAACCTAATTTTCCCTGTCACAATAAAAGTACTTGAATGGAGTCGCGTCACGACGATGTGGCCAATTTCATATATTTGAATGTGTACAAATTACGGAATCAATCCATTAAGATATTTCATGCGAAATTAAAAAGAGACCCATTTATAAACAGCTATTTCAAGTATCAGACCTCTGACCGGAAATGCACGTCTGGTATGCCAAGTTGTTGTAAAGACTCATTGTGTTACATAAAACATATTTTGACTGAGTAAATTAAACGAGTGGAGAAGTAAAAAGATATGCTAATACTTTGTGCTATGAGAGTATAAAAATGTCTGATATTGAGTTTTGTACGTCCTCCCAGTTTTTAACTTTTCATGTATGAAACTTTTATTCCTGCATGATTGAAATTCTCTTTGTATGCATTTAAGGCTAAACCTCGTTAAATTACTTTTGACACATTGTTTACATTTGTTTGCCACACTTCATCATGCAAAGAACGTGGCTCGTTAATTACTTAGTAGTTGTTTAACTATATGGCAATGATCGTCTTGAGTACTTTTGAACCGTTTCTAATCTAAACTGACAAATGTTCTACCTCTTTGATCATGCTCCATGTGTCTCTACACTACATGTCATCCTATGAGAAAGCTTTATCACAGTTTTAAAAGCATCTCCGTATTATGTCGTAACTTAAATTTCGCCTTGTGCTATGCAAAAACAGCCAAACAAGCTGTCAACAAATTGCCAACTGTAGTGCACTCTCGGTATGCGTTTTAAGCCAATCTTAATTATGAAGCGAAAATGTCGTTCGCTAATTACAGTAAATCAAGTTGTATTCCCCATGAAACATAGTGCTAAAGTAGTTTCAAAGTACGTCTTTCAACTACAAAATGCGTTTTATTTATTCAACAGTTTTCTTTGAATCAAACAAAAATTGATATCCATAATTTTCCACAATTAACAAGTCAGTATATAGGTTTCATGTATTTTCATGTCTGCTAACAATAAGAGCAACCCTGCGCTTCTTATAATTCTAAATGATTTGACAATTCTTGCAACGCTAAAAACCCTTTTTATATTTTCCTAATAATTCTCACACAAGGTTCGAACAAAAATCTAGTCTACTGTCTACATTCGTTCAAAACTTACAGTCATCAATGTCTAAACATTTTTTACCTATATAGAACAAGTACAAAACATATTTGCCCAGGTTCATACACAAGAAAACAAAAATAAAAACAAAACTCTTACAGAATCTCAAGAAGCACTTTTATTTCTTTTTTACATCTAAATACTACATGCTAATTAGTTGAGAATACTTAATTTTTGTTAGCTTTAAAGCTTCTACATACTCGTGATCATCTAAACTTTTGACATGTTCGCCTCCCACATCACACAAAGTACTAAATATGTATATCTAAGCCTAGACTAATTTGTTAAATGTGAATTTGTAATGTCAACATTTTATCATTTTTACTCAAAAGCACTCGCATTTGTTTATTCATTGACATCACCAAGTGCTGTCTCTTTGTGCCTTCTTTTATATACCGGACTCAACTAATTTATAGCTCTTTGTAGTCACACAATGGCTTCATTTTTACATACACATAATCAATCGCCAGCGCTAACACAAAAGTGACTTCTTGCTTCATGCCTGACAATGTATTTCAAATTGATGTTGTTCCGATTTAAAATCACTAAAACATACTAATTGTGATTTTACATCACACTGATTTTGATCTACGGGTAAATAGGGTTAAAACGTGTCTCGGTAATTTTCAATATGTACAAGTATTATTGCATGAAAGAAAGAAGGAAAAGGTTGAGGAAAACTATTAAAGACTTTTCAGGTATTCACGAAAAATTGCCGTAGGACAGGAAATCCTACACATTTTTTTCTATTTATTCGCTTCCCTGTACATTGATTTATTAACTGTTTTGTATTTTAAATTGTTAGAAGTGTCCTGATAAATGCTACATCGATATGCTGTCAGGTTGATTATAAAATGCAACTATTCGCCTTTTTACATAATGCGGTGTTATTCATTTCATAACGTTTAAGTCATCTACCGCAACTTTCACCAAAGTAAATGATAGACAACTATAAAAGAACGAGAGCTTTGACAGATTTACGAAGTAAAAACAATTCCACCCTTTAAAAGAAGAAGAAAAAACAAGATAATCAATAAAGTGTTTAAAAATATAAGATAATTTCTCATCTAAATACAAACTAAACGGCAGTGACTTTCTACTTTCTTCATCCTTCCAACCCTGCATTGGCTTTTATATAAATAGTTAACTGTTAAAAATTGCCACACAAACTAAAAGCTTTCCTAATGCTGGAATTGAAATAAAAAATTGTCTTTTCTAAACGATTTTTCCCTTTCTGTTCCTGGTTGCTCTCGACAAAAAATATCTGGGTTTAGAAAGTTGCGACTATTCTAAAAGAATTTGTGTGATTTAAAAGTACACGTACAAGTATAGATTCATAAGTTAGTTATGTTTTGGAGACAACCGTGCTTCTGTCAAATTGGATGCAGAAATAGTTTTTTTACACGGGTGAAAAAACCGAGAAACGAGTCAAGTACACGTAGATAGTAGAGATTGAAATACATGCAGGCTCCAAAGTCAATCCGGGCATGACACGATAAAAATAAGATTTTTACATCGCCCCTTTGCTGACCCCAGCATTGCATATATCTAACTTAAGTTATGGCAGTCCTCGAGCTGTTGTTGACCTTACAACCTCCGACATGACGAAGGGGTCAGTTTTTTTTGTTTTTGAAAAACAGTACCTTACACCTTAGCATCAGTCACCTATAGTATTACAGTAAAATTCCTCCGTATTTTTTTTTGTAATGAAACCAGCTACATTTTTTATACATTACACCTTAACCTGCTTTACCTGACAAAGAGCATCAAACCTTTTGCTACTAAAAAAAGATTTTCTTTTACTTTTTGACAATCAATGGTATCCCGTCTCGTGAGACATTTTAGTTTTTCTTAAAAACTCTTATGCTACTCAGAACACTCTCAACTAAAATACTTATCCTAAGTTCCTCTCCAGAACAATCCATACCAGACGAATCCAGACAAAAAGAGGGACACACACAAGACAGCACTTTTCTTCCAGTCTAAACTTATTCCTTACATTGAGTTTTAAAACTTTATTTTTCATACCAGTAATCAAACCAAGAACTTAAGTACACAACCAAAAGACATATTTTTATTAATTATTCTTAGAACATGTATCACATTATATAAAAGTTTAACTAATAATACATCATGTGTATAAATTATTTCCATTCATAGTCAGTAATAGTTCCATGTTCTGCGGGACAATTGGTTGTCTATGTACAAGAGTTAAAGCGTTGTGCACTAATCGGTTAAGGAAACAAATACATCATCATACGTCATACCATTTCCGTTTACAATACAAACAACAACATGATTTTGCATACACTCAATGATGCACGTTTTCATAGTAATAAGAATAACAGTTCAGGAAAACAATTATTTGGTTTGTAACAATTGGTTTTTACAGAAGGATGTTTTGTTATGGGCTATTAGTCATGACTTCTTTAAAGTTTGCTGTTTGCGCCCGTAGACTTGATTAAAATTAAGAGTCAAAATTGTCTTTGCGCAGCAGTAAGTAAAAGTTAAAAGAAATATGGAATATAAACGTATATTCAAATATTATATTTTTCTTCAACTAGTTATAAAAATTGTATAAAAGCGAACAAAACGCGTTTTGATTTTGTTTGTTGAAAAATCTGTTTAATGTCTTCATTGTCATTGTCATTTTGTTCATGGATGAAAAATCTTTTACAATTATTATTAAATATTACTAAGATTTTGTTAAAACAATTATTGCTGTCACTTGCTTGCTTTTTCTTAACAGTGCACAAAGGTTTTACTCTTACATTTCGCAATAGAACAGAAACTGATACGAAATAAACAAAAACATGTTTTCTCTTTTGGCTTATTTGAAATTGTAAAGAAGAAATTTTAAAGCATACAATTTTATTTGATTATTTAAAACACATTTAAAATTAAATATAACGTTGCATAAGATTTTCTTGTCATACGATTTTACTCACGTTTCTTTTTTGCATAGTCAAAAACAATTTTTACTTTGTTAGAGATTTTTTTGGTATGATATAGTGTAGAACCGCTTTTCAAATACTGCAACATGTAATACGTATAAAAATAAAAATTGACTTGTGATTCTTCCCTTTCTTATCGAAAGAAAAAGAAAGTAGTTAATGTTGTTGATTATTGTTGACATTTGATTTAAAGTAGACAGATTGTTTCTGAAATGGTATTATTTTGGATGATATTCTCTCTTTTTTGGTGTTTCTTAACAGAACTTAATCTACGCTACAAAGTCAGTGTTTGAAAACTGAAATAGATACTACTAAATAAAATATAATCATTTAAGTTTCTATTATAATTGTTTTTTATAACTGAGAAAAAAACATTTCCCTTTTTCGCTGCTGGCAAGCAGAGAAGCTTCAAATAATCTTTTTTTGGAAAGAAAAGTGAAGGAAGATAATGATTATAAACCTAAAGTGTTCTCTTCAATCCAAAAAATTTGGTTCTACTATTTTTATAACTGAGAAAAAAACATTTCCCTTTTTCGCTGCTGGCAAGCAGAGAAGCTTCAAATAATCTTTTTTTGGAAAGAAAAGTGAAGGAAGATAATGATTATAAACCTAAAGTGTCCTCTTCAATCCAAAAAATTTGGTTCTACTAGCGCTAAAAAAGAAAGCAGTAAAAGTTAGTACGAGGGTACGAGTAACAGTAACGAATTCGCGTGGAAGACAACTAATTGACAAAACGCAAGTCAACATAATGGTTCCTGCAAAATAGCTGTCTGGGTTGCTTTTCATATAAAATGTACTACAATTAAGAAAATATTCTCCTATTTTAAACTGTTCTGGTTCCTATGTTTAAATATACAAAAACGATATTGGAAACAACTATGTTTCTTTGAGCGAATTGTACAAGTCACAAAAATGCACGTTAACAAATCTCAGTCCGGGTCACCACTGATGAACATGGGATCTGATGTGTTTATTCCCTCGGATGCTATATGCAGCATTGTTACTCGCACGCAATTGGGCGCACAAAGTTGTAGTTTTGTGACTAACAAATAGCAACGAAGGTTATTTCCTCAGCTCTTTAAACTGAAGTCGAAATACATGCGGGAATACTAACAAAACAAATAATTGCAAACTCTATTACCTAACCTATCTACTTAGGAATTTTAATGAAACCTATGCAAAATAATTGTGGATTCCTAAATGACCCCATTGTTAATTTT
>JAAXOA010000680.1:0-20628 GCA_036561885.1 Salina celebensis
CTAACATTTACTATTCCACAATATTTTTGAGTTCATCTCTTTATAAAATATTCTGTAATTTACTTGAATGTGACTAACTACTACTTTCTTCTTTAAATATGGATCAAAATTACTTTTTTCTAAATTTGTAATGGTCATGATCTCCAATAAACCAATTATTATTATTATAAAAAGAATTAACACAGCTTTTAAGTACGGTAATATTAAGTTCGCTCATATCCTTATACATTATACACACACCTTAAAGTCGCCAAATGAAACACTTACGAATTTAAAATGCACGGGAATGTCGGCAAATAGAACATTCAAGAATTTGAAGGCTTAAACCCTTTTCAGCGGATAAGGAAACAGTCGGTGACTGATACATAATCTGAAGAAACGTGTTCATTCACATGAGATTAACGTATCCTATGAGCAATGGTTCATGATAGAATTTCAAAAACAAGATTTGCGAAAATCTTAATAAGACCTCAATTCGAAATCCCTATCTTTGCTCTCCTTGATTTGAAAAACCACGGTACTTTAATTTATTACCACTAAGCTATGACTGAATTTGTAGTAAAAGTTTTGATTATGAGACTTACCCTCATAAGTAGTGGCTGGCAAACTGCTAAACAACGTTCAATTGTGAATGATACTATGAGCCAAACGGAAGTTGAACCTGAAATATGTACACAAGACACAAAACTGTGAAAAACCTAACAAACGCTTTATAATTAAACATATTTCATAGCCATCCGTACCCTATGCTATATGTTTGAATTAATTTTTAAATTTCCCAAAACTTGAGTACATAACCAAGAATACGATGAAAAGCTACCAAACTTAAACTTACCAGAGGCGTCAGTTATCCACAGTCCTACTGGAATGTAATTCCAATACAGACGTACCGACTTCATCAACTCGTAATGCTTCCAAGCCATTGAAAATGAAAACGTAAGAAACACCGTATCCGAAATAGCAAGTGCACAGAGATATCTAGAAGGAAATTGAAATTATTCAGATTATGCGTATAGAATGTATGGTTTGTCATTACAGGTAGTATTGAGATTTTGCCGCCGGACAGTCTTTCTTCTGTTCACAGACAGTAAGGTAATGCGTTAAATTAGGATCAATGTCAACTCGGATCATTTTCGCGCTTAAGACTATTTTAAAACTATTAATGTCGTTTTGTACGTTCGAATCATGTCGTGTGTATTCCAAATAATAATTTCCGTGTAGGGAGTAGACCAGTTTCTTCGCATTATCTGTTTTTTTAATTCGATCAAGCTGAAATAATATAGTGCAAAATACTGATAAATAGGTATTCCAGGTTCGTCCACTTGTGATACTCGCGGCGTAGCTAGCCGCATTTCAGCACGAGAGTACCACGTGCATAGCAACGCGCTGCTACACAATTTGCTATCAGCAGGTATCAGGGTTAGACGAAAATGGTGTACATTTTATAAAATTAAGAAGCACTAAAAAATAGCAAGCAAAATATTACTAGGATATTGCTATGCAAAATATAGTGTTGTTTTTGATAAAGACAGCTTTGCCCTGAATTACTACTGATTGAATTCCGTGTTGTTTTTTCGTGCATGAAGGAATTCAATCGATTTTAGTATATTGATGTTATGGTTCAGATACGTCCATATTTGGCCCTGCAATCCATATTTTGTAAAAATTTTATACAGTTCGTAGTTCCAGTACGCAAAGGAAACTTCCTGTTCATTCGTTTCGATTTTTATTTCCTCTTCTATTTCTGGCGACGACACACCGGAAAGAGCTTATCTTTTAAAGAATAGATTATTTTGAAAGAGCATTTTGTTATGTAAAGTTTTCAGGTTGTACAAGTACTATTTATATTAAGTGACATTTGCACTACTAGTTTTTGCCAAGAGGTTGCGATTGAATACTTTAAGCGAATGTTGCGTTTTGGGGTGATTAAAGACAAGTTGAGATTATTCTCCCCATTATAGACCAAACTGTTCTAACACGGTTGTATTGTCAGGCTTTACTTTACGTACAGTTATATTTGTAGGGTACACAAATCAACGAATTTAGTATAATTTACGTTTACATTAGTAATGCGCTCACATGTTTGATGAAACTCTCATTTGTTTTCTGGTTAGTACTCGAATTGTCACTATGTTTCCTAGCACTCCAAACAGTGTGACTAACGGGACGAAAACATACTGAACCCAGAAACGTGTCAAGTTGCGGAAAGAAACGGACCAGCTTTCCATCTCATCCTCTTCCATTCCAGTTTTTTTAAGGTTCCAAACCAGCGTAGCAAATCGGTTGTAGTGGAAATTCTAGAGAAAACAAGAACAAGTGTGCACTTGTAAGTTTTTGTTTGAGTTCTGATTGATTTTTGACGATTTCTCCAACTTGTGTTTTTCCAAAATAACAATTATTCAACCACAAAGAAATCAGTATGAATTTTGTTGCATAAAGTTATCCATGTACGTATTCTTGAGTATTTTGTATTTTACACGTACGTATTTTTGCTGCTGAATTGCTAGCAACAGTGAACGTTGAGTTGAAGCATGAAAGTGCAATAATTAGAGATGTGAATCTCCAAAAGTTCCACTTTGTACACTTACACTTGTGTAAAAATGGTTTAAGAGTAATCGTAATTAAACTTCAAATATTGAGTACACCCTTTTCAGTTCAAATAAAAAAAATAATGATTATGAGCATACTATGTCGGCTGACTTTCACTACTGACTTTCATACTATGCCGTTTCGCTTGAAGCATTAAAAGCGTTTTGCGTGCAAATTTCTGTCCAAGCTCAAGTTCCAAGATGTTAAAACTCCAAATATAAATTAAGAAGCACTCAGCTTTTGGTACGTAGCTGTCAATCGTCAGAAATGAACTGAGTACGAAATGCTCCCGAAAAGCTAGGTACTTTGTTTGCTCCCATTGCTTTGCTTTTTCATTTCCAAACAAAATTGTCATTTGGCGTGGAAGCATTGCATGTATTCATATCTCCGCGTTTTTGGAAACTGGGTTATTTTATCACAGGATGAATTTACCTGGAAAAAGTTCAAGTGGCTGTTTGTATAAAGGAAGCCTGTAAATAGAACAGACAATAAGTCTTCCAACTTCTTAGTAAATGCATTTCTTTATGGATGTTGTCTTTTTCAGTATATTCATGCTTCATCATTTGCATTTTAATTCATTTTTTAATTAAAATGATGGGAATATCTTTTTACGAATATCGTAGAACGATCATGATTTGAGTCATGAAAAATTTTCTTTTTCCATTGAGGCCATTTGAAAACTAAACACAGGCATAAGTAATACTTTAAAAGACCTAACCAAAGTGTAAGTATGGTACAAGTCACCTTCAATTCAACCGTAGAATAACTTTTAAAACCAGGTCAGAGGAAATTTGAAAAGCATAGACCATAAATCATTGTAAGATCAAAAGGATTTTTAATCCTGTACACAAGGATGAATTTCTCAGTTGAAGTCTGGTTCCTATTTTGTATGTATTGATTCGGGGATTGAAGAAGTCATAGCAATTTTAATTTCCGTTCACTAGATTTTTTTTTCATTGCTTATAAAATTCTGGCGAATAGTTTGTACATATAAATATGCAATTCCAACCTTTACGAAACCACTGAAATTATTACAAGAAAGACGTCAACAGGCAAACGAAACGACATACAGATCTCTGATCGCTGAAAAAGTAATTGATAAAATTGGATTGGGATTTCATAACAAATGGTTCTTCGCGTAACGTTTTGAGGTTCGTTACCGTTTAACATGATTGCAAAGTGTCGATTCCCCGGATCACGGTTCCCGTTTCTACATGGTCGGCTGATCGATGATCCCAGACGTATTATCCCCTTCATTTGATCCTGAGTCAGATGATCCCGTAAATTTTTATCCCCGTGACCCGTGTCAATAGTGGTGGTGCTCCACTGCAAATTCAATTATACACGGCCGGGTCAAAATTGCTGCACTAAGTTGAGTGACATTTGGTCACTTGAATGAAGGTCGTCTATTTCTAGTTTGCATACGGACAAACTAAAGGACAGAGATATATACTACAGGGATATATTTATGCAACTAATTTTTACCCTGACAAGAAGCCGGAATTAGAGACGTGTTCAACGCCATTTTCAAGGCAGTCGTTGTTTTTATGAATCTTACTCCGTACGCGTTTTGAGAATCATCATTCCGTTGTTACCAATCTTGATGTTTATGCTTCAAAAGGTACTCTTCTTCAAAAAAGGTAGCTTGTGAGTTACTTCACAATGTATTCAGTGCTAACTTTACAGCTTCGCAATGGTCATTCAAATTCATAGTTTGAAATAAATTACTTGTGTTAAATGTTAGTTGTAGTAGTTTCTTTAGGAAGCATTTATTTAAATACAGATTATAAGTTGTTTTTGCATGATACAATCGTTCTCAATATTTTATTCACCCTTAGCTGCCACCGTTCTTTCTCCGTTTTTCTCATAATACGTCTAGACTAGGTGTTTGAGTAAAAGCATAGAGAGGACGCGTAATATGGAAGGGTCATACGCTCGCATGTATTTTTTTCCAAACAAGTTGCAAGACTGAAGAGAACAACATGCAACAGCTGAACAATATATTGCTTTCACTTTGTGTTTGTTATTCCAAGCTGTATAAAAGACAGACTAGTATAGTCTCATATTTTTTAGCAACAAGACCTCCCTACAAATGTCGCTCAATAGAAAGTATCACCTGTACAACTTTTTCATGCGTTATGAAGGAATTTACTGGTTTTGAAGCAGTATCAACTCAAAAATATTGAAACACAACACAATGACATTTATCTTCACCGAATTTCTCGTTCAAACAGTATTCAACATGATTTTTTTCACAATTGTTGATGACAATAGTTGCTTCGAAACGCCACTCTTAGTACACTTTTGTAGTTAGTACGGGCTAAATTACCCTCCTAAAGTCTAATCGATCATTTTCTTCTCACGAGGATCTCTCAGTCTATATAAAAGTTCACGCTCTTGTTTTATAAATTTAAATGTGATTAGTCAGTTTCTAAAGATGTGTGCATCGTCCTCTGTCCTTGTTTCAATATATGGGCCGAGATCCCTAATATCTGTACCATTTAAAGGAAAACTTAAAAAATCTCGTACCTGGCTGGATGTTTTAGTAAACACACTTGGACTTAAGGTAACCAATCAAGGATTATCAAATGATATCAAATTTTTTATGAGTTTTGAGTCGTATTTTCCATTCAGGTTTCCAAAACTAAAGGCATATTCGTATGCACCCAGAGGTATTGTGCAATGGGTCCCAAACCTGGAAATGGATGGAGGTCGGAAGTAACTGACACGGTAATTTCCATGAAATANCAATGAGTCCCAAACCTGGAAATGGATGGAGGTCGGAAGTAACTGACACGGTAATTTCCATGAAATAAAATGGTCATAGCTATCCAGTTATATAATATTTGAATCTTAATCTAGGTGTCAAGCTTTATTTCCAAATTTCAAAGGAAAAGGAGCTTCTACTCAGTAAGATTTTGTGACTCCTCTGGCGTTCTATCTCGCCGAAAGGGTGAAATATCACGACGCCGAAAAATAGCAACGAATAATTACCGTAAATCAACACAAATAAATAATGCCAAACAATGTTGTGCAAAAGCGATCACTTTCAAAGCATTCCGAATGGCAGCAGCACAGTCACTCCCCACCTGCTCTAGTGAAAGCGCGCCTACAATTCCAAAAAGGCGTTCCAGTTTGAGTGTTAGGAGTACATCGGAAGAAACCATCTGTATTTTTGCAAATGACGAAATCCTGGAAGAGGTACACATCTCAGAAGAAAATAACCCAAAGGATGGAGACGATCCTGGAGGATGTCTACCAAAAAATAAAACCTCTGAGACCTTTTGTCGGAGGGGCGCTGGAGAGCTCCTGGAACGGGATAAGAAGCATACGGCTATCAAGCGATTATATCAAATGAAGAATAAAACGGTACAGTTTCCTTGTATTTTAAGGGAAGATTTGAAAAACATCGGTTTAATATTATTGTTTATATTCAGCTTATAACCGTGGAAGACGAATTAGCTCGGTTACGGACCAGCAAATCGTGGGACGTATGTGTATCAGCTTGTCCAGCAACATTTGATTTGGTCCAAGAACTCTTAAGGGAGCATCCAATAAACCGTAACAATCCAATAAAAAACATCGCTCCTCAAACTCTTAATCAGTCAAAATATTTCGGTTGGCAGCTGCTGGGAGGTGGATGACTGGTCTCGACCAGTCCACAATTATCCTTCAAACATTGATTTTGGGTATAAATCTCTTAATTGATAAATCTAGTTATTTGAAACTATAACAGGGTATTACATGGCGATTTTCGCTGTTTCTCTTTTACAAAGCTTGCATTTTTGTTTTCGTTAAATCTTAAAACTTTTCAATAGTTCCTTGCCAGGTTATTAGCAAAGTTTGTACATGATTTTATGTTGTTTAAGTTTGTAAATAGCGTTATTATGATAAATAATATTGTTGCAGTTTGACAAAAGACGTTTCCTGTATGCTTCTATGTTTGCTTAACCTGTATAGTTAGTAAACTGTAACCAGCATCTCATTGCTAGGATATAAATTTACTACGTTGTTACTAAATGCGTCAAAAACTATGTTTATTTTGACTTATCAAAACACAAATAGCATCTAAATGCTAATGAATGACATAATATGTCATAATATTAATGTGGGAACTGAATCTTTAGATAAAAACTGAAATCGTCTGAACGCAACTACTATAGGGTTTTCTATGTCGGATTTGGTGTGTTTAGCACTCTCAAAAATTGTACTGGTGGTTTGACGATGCCTATTTATTAATCTATTTCAAAATCATTCTTTCAAGTAGTATGTTTTCCTTAGCAATTTGTTAAAAAAGTTACAATTACAATTATTGTAACAGAATGTATACTCGGAAACAATATTTAATACATCGTACAACAAATAGAGAGAAGTACAACAAATACAGCCGAATAGAAAGTTTTGCAACAAATAAACACAGTGAACGAACTCAATAAATGATGTGATGAGCTTATGCAAACCTTTTCAAGAAAATGTTTCAAATCGTGCAAAATTACCTGAATAATGACCTTCCAAGTAATATTGTATGAAAATTTGACAGGGTAAAACCGGGACTTTGTATGAGCTCCATTTAGTAGATTACGACGGCTATTTTTTGCATAATGTGTTGTTGAATATTAACAACCAGGTCAGGCAAAAAAATGATATGTGGATTGTCGATTTCGATTTTTTTCCTAATAGAATAAATTATAAGGACCTCATAACCGAAAAAATTTGGTCGAAAAAATATGTAGTTCCAGAGATATTGAGTACTTTGTGGGAGACCTTTGGTCAATCATATCTCGGGAACTATGGGAGCTACCACAATAATTTTTTCTGTTCTGTGTACAGAAAAATAGTCCCTAGACAGATTTTTCGAAATTAGAAAAAACATTAATAGGTATTGGAGATATTTGATTTAGGAGTTATAGTGCAAATTGTTTAAAATTTAAAAACCCAAATATCTCCTATACCTATTAATGTTTTTTTGAATTTCGAAAAATCTGTCTAGGGACTATTTTTCTGTACCCAGAACACAAAAAATTATTGTGGTAGCTCCCATAGTTCCCGAGATATGATTGACCAAACATGTCTCACAAAGTACTCAATATCTCTGGAACTACATATTTTTTCGACAAAATTTTTAGGTTATGAGGTCCTTATAATTTATTCTATTAGGAAAAAAATCGAAATCGACAATCCACGATTTTTTTTCCTGACCTGGTTGTTAATATTCAAAACTGCTGAATTTACAAATTAAGACTATGTTGTACTCCTGAATGTAGATGAAAATTGTTGATGCTTAGCTAAAACCAGTTGGTCAATGTTGGACGAGTAAGTGTTTAATTTTCCCGGAAGAGACATTCAACACTATTTTAATTCCAATAACGAAATAAAACAGAGATTAATGTTAAGTTTTTAAGTCGACAAAATGTGTTTGTGTCAGTTATCAGCATGGTTACGTGTTAAGATTGCAAGAATAGCTTCAAGACTAGACTAGATAGAGGAAATAAGTAAGTAATTAAATAAATTTATTTGTTGGTTCCCACATAATGCTAAATAAATTTGAGGCTAATTGTGAGTATTCCAATACTATTATGCTATTAATGATTCCAATAGTATATTATCTTGTAGATCGTATGAAGTTAGGTGGTAAAGTTTACTACAAACTGTTACAATCCTTATGGTACAAAGAAACAAATTGGGTTCTCGGTTGTCTTGGCTTGGATTTTAGTGTAAATAATTTTTTTGAAGTATAATTCTGGGCACTTACTGCTACTGCAAAGAGTCTGTCTGTCATCAGAAATGTTATTTAGAGTATTTTAAAATAAAACAGGTTAGTATAAAATTTTATAATAAAACAACAAGGGTTAAGAATTGCTGATTATTGGTTTAGAAACTCATTTAGTTGTGACTAATGATAATGATGAATGCTCATTAGGACTTAGGATTTAGCAAGAATTACGATCCCTAATTTTCATTCTCTACATTTATATCTGTCGATATAACCAATAATAACTAATTCAGCCTGTCATGGATTGTCAGCTTCGTTAATTACTTAGTACAAATTTCACCAACTAATGTAATCTTTAATTCAGACAACTAAAGCAGGCATGGCGATAGTTATGTGAAAAACTTTGTCCAAATAATTGCCGTATGTAATATCATGGAAAAAGTAATTTTCAAATCGATTAGTTTTACGTGTTGCAGCTGCAAAGTGTAAGCTACGTAACAAAATAGTCAGTTTTATATCGCTTAGAAATAACTCGTACATAACAGTGATCGTACGATATTTTTTGAAATTGATATAAGAGAGAGCCGTATAAAGAAAATACATGGATTGGACCATACAAGCAACAGTCAATATTTAATTGTTGTCGGTTCAGCAAAATTAAATACTAGTATGGATCCGTATAATTTAAAATGTATATCACACATAGTAAATTTTTAACCAGACTTTTCGGCATGCGGTAACTTTTAGTAGTCCGTTCCTTCTACCCGTGAAGCTCAGCATTATCCACGTAGAAATCTAAGAAAAAAGAAAAATGGCAAGCATTTTCCAAGTCAACCTTTTTAATCAGCTTGTAAGCCAGCGTATAGCATCACTTCCATTCAATTGGAATCCCAAGACAGGGAAATATGAATTCAATCTACATCACAAGTATTTTAAAGTTTGTGCAGCAGTTAAATTGATCTGCATTTTCTTGGCGACTTGGTCATTCTTTAGTGATCAGTCCACCTTATACAGCGTCATAGCCACTGTATTGTTTGCAAACAGTGTGGCAATCAACTTCGCTGACGATTTCTTACTCTACAGAGATGGAGAGATATTGGCGCTAGCAAGCACCTGGGTTCTCAGTGCATACTATGAAACAGCTCCAAATTTGAGTGCATGTAAGATTTATGGTTTCCTATTGGAAAAACAGAACAATTTATCTAAAATTATATTGCTTAAAACAATATCTCGTGTTTTGAAAAAAAACTTTACTTTCAGCCATCCAGAGAAGAGTTGCAAATACTAGCAGAACCTTGATTCTAATTTCAGTTGGAATTGAGGTATTGAGCGTTTCCTTAGGACTTGGCCTCACCCTCGCTGACCTGGATCCATTGTATCAAGTGCTCGTCGCTGTGTCTCCAGACGCATCAACATCCCACCTGAATCTGGCGAGAATCCCAATCAATGTGTATATATTCTTATATTTACATATCACGGGGCAGTTAATCATTTGGATATCAGAGCTGGCCGACTTGATTCGAAGTGCACTACTTAATCACTTGGAAAGCCAACCGTTGACGGAAGAAAACCTAATGTTTTATAAGCGAATCCGGATCTCCAGCATTGCCATCGATAAGTTTCATGAGACTGCATCCACGCATGTGCTTTTAACTGTTGGTGCTATGGTGGTTTTCGGAGCTCCAATGCTTTTTCTGGGCATAAAGTTACAGATCACCCCGATGATTTTCATGGGTGGGCCAGCCAGCGCGGTGGCAATGATCACTTTACAAGTTATTCTAACGGCGTGTATTCGACTCTACACGGAATCAACTCAAACCATTCAGGAATGGGGTAAACAATCCAACTTGAAAACGGGTCGTGAGAAAAAGTATTATCGGGCTTGCGTCAGGGCACTCCAACCAGTTTCAATAAGTATTGGCCAGTTTGGAATATTTGACGATGAAATAAGAGGAAACTACACAGAAAATTTGGTAGGATATTGTGTAGACATTACTATGACTTTGAGCGCTGTTATGACCTAGCATAGCAGAAGTTTTTCAAATGAAATTCAAATACGGTAACTACATGAATTGTATGAATGATTAGCTTGATGTTTCGCTTGGGATGGAAAATTCCATGTTCGCTTTTAATCTATCCTATATATCACGTATTTTGTCGCAACATGAATAGGTTCAACTTTTTCCATAATCTTCTTAGTTCTTAATTATATAATAATGCCCAATGTAAATTATGCATCAACATTTTAAATTAAAACTGTTGTAATTAATTTTGGGAACATGAGAATACCTATGACCTGTGGTTACGACTGGAAAAAGACACAAATTGACTTAGGCAAACTTGGCATACGCCAAAATTTAGATTTTAGTAGTAAAACAATTTTTATTATCGAAGAAAGCAGAACGGTTCATCAAAAAAGGTATAGAATAAAGTGTCTATCGACACTTGATAATACTGGTTTTTTCATGACCATAGAATTACCATAAGCTCAGCAAAAACTACGTGAATACAGAAAAAGTCAATCAACATACCCGCCGGGCTCCATATTGAACTTTTGGCATAAAACAATTTAGTACACGAGTGATCCTTCCTGTTTGTTTGTGATCATGTTTTCCTTGAGAGACTCGCAAATCGGATGTAATTGGGCGTAACGTGCTAAGAAACAATTTGGGTTTTGGTTGTCTTGGCTAATATTTTCGGGTAAATCTCTTCTTTAAAGTCATATTATGTGTATTTACTGCTGGTGCAAGGAATCAGTCATTAGAATTATTATTTAGAGTATTTAAAAAAAACATTTATAGAATAAAATTTTACGAGAAAACTAGTGGGGTTAAGAATTACTTATGGTTAGTTCAGAACTTCATTTGATTGTTACTTGAGAAAAATACCAATTAGGATTTAGGATATTAGAGAAATTGTGGCCCTTAATATCGCTACTCTACATTTATATTTGCCCATGTAACCAATGATAAATAATTCAGACTGTCATGGGTTGCAAGCTTCATTAATTACTAAACACAAATTTCACCTGCTAATATAATCATTAATTCAGGCAAATAAAGCAGACTTGGTAATGGTTATGTGAAAAATTGTCCAAGATATAACTGCCGTATGTAATTTCATGAAAAAGTAATTTGCAAATTAATTCGTTTTATGTATGTGTCGCAGCTGCAAAATGTAAGCTACGTAACAAAGTATTCAGGTTTACATTGCTTTGAAATAACTCGTACATAACAGTGACCGGAAAATATTTTTTTTATACGAATACAAGAGAAAGCCGTGTATAGAAAATACAACGACAGGACTATGCGATCAACATTTAATATGTAATTGTTGTTGGCTCAGCAAAATAAATTGGAAGTTGTAGGATATTGTGTAGACAATACAATGGCTTTGATTGCGGTAATGAACTAGCATAGCAGAAGTTTCTCAATTCAGACGCAAATACGGAAACTACATTAAATTGTACAAATGATTAGCTGGATGCTTCGTATGGGCTTTCGTTGGTTTCTTCTTTGCAATAATTTAATTACTCGCAACGACAACGTCTATGTTATATTCGACGTATTTCGTCGAAACTTTATCCATAATCCTTTTATTCCTGACTTATGTGATAAAGCACATTGTAAATTATGCAGCAACATTTTTAAATTAAAATTGTTGTAAGTAATTTGCTTCATATAGACTGAGATTCTGTAATGAGATATGTAAATATCTTATCTGTAACAGTCACAAGCCAAAACTACATGAATATAACGGAATAACTCCCCCCGCAAGTAACGGAAAATTTTGCATTTTCTATGACGGTTTTAGTATTGGTCTGAGATATTACGGGATGTTTTAAAGTAGCACCAGACAGCTTCATGTAGAATATCTTATAATTAATAATCTTATAAGCTGCGGCTAGGTTCTACTTGATTTATGGCGGTATTCATTGAGGTAAAAACTTAAATATGACAGAAAAAAATATGTACAATTTTGAAAATACCTGGTTTACGCGACTTTTGAGATCGATGAACATCTAACCAGGATAACAAACACATTAATTTGGAGCCCGCAAGAAGCTTAGGACGTTCATTTCCAAAATTTTACTAAAATCAAGCCAAGAATTTAAAAAATTTTAACAAATATATTATAATAGCTGAATTTGCTTTTTGGTGTAAGTTTGTGTTGTTAAAACAGACAGCAGACGTTTTCATGCATTATGCGAGTTGTCGGAAGACGAGTTGAGTTGGACGATTTTAATGAAAGACGAGTTGAAGTTATACCAGTTGATGTATTACCTTTTTGTGTGTATAGGGCTCGCACAGTGACAGGTTGTACTGCTCAGTCTCCCTTTCACCCGGAGAAAACTAGAAAACTTCAAGTCTCATTTTTAATTTGAAGAAGAAGTACAACGCAGTACAGCTTGGTGAGAACTCGGGGTATACTGATCATGAATTCGAATGGATATGTTGGGATGTTTCTCATCGGGATCATGTTTCTCTATCTTCAAGACTTAGTTCAGGAAATATCTACGTGAGAGCATGGTATACCCTTGGATTAGATTATGATAGAAAAGTCTTCGAACGTCAGACGGAAACTAACAGAGAATGACGTGGCTCATTCTACTCCTGCATTTTGTACTTTTATATTTTTAATATTTAATAATATTTTGTGCGTTAGTGATAGCTGTTGAAGTAACTTTTTTGAAAAACGTCGGACGATGTTTCCTAGAAATGATGGATGATTTATATTACATTTGTATTGGTCAGCTTCTTTCATCAAAGTTGTAATGGTGAAAGCTGGTGGTGAAAGTTTCAGACATTTTAGGTTAGCACCTGTGTTTGGAGTATGAAACATGTCATATCCATACGATACACAAGTTTTACAGATTGATGAGCTGGATATTCCGGTAAATACGCCGTGTCTGCATTCGGAGTTGCAGCCATTATGGGACTAACTGAACCAAAACAAAACTTCTAGCAACAACATCGTTAAAACCCTGTATTTCTCGGCAGAAGAGATAAAAACTAAGAGCGACGTAATATAAAATTGTTCGTGCAAATTACCCTAAAGGTTCTCGTTGATTGTTCTGTTAAATCACGTATTCTCTGGGTCAAACTCTGGTATTCTCTGGGTCAAACTCTGGTATTCTCTGTGTCAAACTCAAGCATTCTCTGGGTCACACTCAAGTATTCTCTGGGGCACATTCAAGTATTATTTGGGTCACACATAAGTATTCTTTGGGTCACAATCAAGTATTCATTGGGTCACACTCAAGTATTCCCTAGGTCAGAGTTCAGAAGAGTCAAGTCGACCCTGAACTAGTATTTGCTAGGCTACGGTCATGTTAGCTGCGGGCCTGTTAATTCCGTAGCGTTAAGTAAAGTAGTTCGTCAGTAAAACTGGAGTCTGCACTGGCTAAAGTAGTGGTGTCTGTCGGTGAAAGTCCAGTTTGCCGTTAGCAAAGTAAAGTCTGTAGGAGTCTGTCGATGAAAGTCATATTCACTGGTGGCTTAAGTACTGTAATGTTTCAACGAAAGTCCAGCCGTTTGTTTGTTGATACTAGGGACCCGTTTTTTCAGAAACAATAGAAAGGACAGTCAATCGAAGAGAAAAAAAAATGTTCAAATAATAACTTCACCTGGCGTGAGGGAAGGAAATTGATTTTTGTTTTGCTCCAAGGTTTGATCTTGTAAAAACTCAAGCAATTAAATACCATGAGTGAAATTGGTTTAAACCATAAAAAAGTAATGAAACATTGAAAAAAGTAGGATGTAGAAAATGGTATAACCCTAAATTTTCCTTAAAAAGGGCAACGGGAAACAAACTAACGTTTGATTTAGTGATACGATCTAACTAGGCATAAAGCACTTGTCTATCGTTCACTTTCGTGGCCAACAAATAATTCTTTAGTCAGACCTAGACGTCAAGCTGAAGCAATTCATGTATTGACGTGATTTTTACATTTTTACATATACGACATTTTATCCATGTAAAATAATGCAAAAACTCCCAAAATACTATATCTTGGTTTAAAGACACTCCTTGTTTGGATCTGTTTGGCAAGAGGAAATGTAATTTTTCAGGTCATACAAAGTGCACACTGTTAACATGTCATTTGAAAAACCCCATTTCTTCGATTACTGGTTTTTTTCTATACTAATAAAATTCCGGACAGAATATGTTACACATCGAAACTAATTTTACTACGAATGGCGTGGCCAATTTTTTTCGGTGCGACTTGTTCATTCATGCTTTACTAACGATCAGTCGTTTATGTATTTTTCTGACTGAAGAAAACGCCAGAAGCTAGAAATAGAGTTAAAAATTTGTCGACAGATGTCACAACTTTCGGTTTGAATATGTGGCATACACAAAAATACTCAATGCCACTTATTCAATGTATGTGAAATCCTGGTTCGCAGTACTATAAGATTATGGCTTAGGGACAGTATTGGTGACGGCTCCCACATACTTAAAGAAGTGATACACTTTCTCTTATAAAACTGCATGTGGTACAACGGGTAACGTTACTGAAGGGAGGCTGTTCGCCATGAATACTTCGTTTCTCATAGCTGCTGTTAATATGTATACTGTGATAATAAAAGACGTCTGAGTTTCTATTTACATTTTCTACAGCAATGCCGAATACTTTTCTCTTCAAAACTGTAATCTCAGCCATCAGAGATAATGCTAAACGTCAATCACACTTTCACAATGACTACGCTGTACTGCGATCACCTGTAATTTCGTCATGTTCAAACTTTCTCAGTGCTTCATAAAATATTTTGTGATCGTGAAACTAGTAATTTTGTTCCCATGAAATGACTGTGCGCTTTCACCAAAAATTAAGATAAGACAGGACGTCACACTTTGATGAGCACACGTGTGTAGAAAAGAAAGACAAATATCGGCTTTGATTTAAAACATGAATGTATGAATTAAAATCTGAAAAATATAGTGCGTGACGGTTTCACCGTGTGTCGTAAACAAGAATAAAGAACGTAGCTAGAAGCAAACGTTGTAGTCGATCATATTTGTTCATTGCAACACGGTTGGTGCATACAAAATCTTCTCCGACGTAAATACGTAAAGAAAAGAAAGATTTTATCCTATTATAAAGATGACGTTTTAATATACGATTGAAAGTATTGCATATCGCGATTAGATAGATGCGTATTATGACGCAAACAGATAAACTTTTAAATATCATTCAAATAGGGTTTATTAGGCCATTCCGGAAAGGTGTAAACCACGGGATATAATTTTATTACGCCGTTGTGTCGCAGATTTGAAAGAGAATGACAATGCACATATTTTCATAAGACACAATTGCCTCATTCAAAACTCAATCGGTGATCAAAGGCATAGATTTAGTTTAGTTGCTACGGAAATCATCTTTGCTCGGGTGTGTATTTCACTGATATTTAAATATGGTTTCTCGTGTTATGAATTAATCATCGGGTTCAATCCGCAAGATCCAAATATTACAGTATGAAAGAACTTTTCACAATAAAAAATAATCCATCTACCCTTTACTCTTAATGTAGGAAATTCTTATGCCAGCACAACTGGAGAAACCAGCATCAAAATGTTCTCGCTCACTCCGTATATTGCTTTCTCACCTATTTCCGCACGTAGATTGATCATTTTTTCCTTGTCATGATATGAATTCCTCTTACCGTTTTCCACATTTTTTGCATTCTGTAGTATCAGTTCGCATTCAAATGAAATTTTATTGCAAGTTATATAAGTTAAGCAAATTGTAATAATATAAGATGGCGGTGATATTTATATCACTTTTTTTTTTCCAAAAATGCTATGCTTAACGGATATAACGATAATGTTCCATCACTAATGTGGCCTTATTATTATATTCCAAAATTTTTGCAACTGTAACACCTGGGTTTTTATATGGAAAGATTGGCAGCTTAAGTATACACAAAGAAGCAATTCAATTTAAAGGATTAATATATGTATATCGTTCGGTGTATCTTTAATGTGGATCTATGCTACTGTGCAGGTCTACGAGTTAGATAACAAGTTAACAGTTAAGCAAGTTACAGCGCTTTTTAAAGAATTACCTTGTCATTCAGGTCGCTGTAAATGATATGAGACTGAAATGAAAATAATGCAACAATGATTTTTTGGGTGAGAAAATAATAACGTTTTTTATCTGTACCTGTCAGGTGTCCGTCAGACACAACTCCTCTTCAAATGTGTGATTTTTTCAAGCTCTCCATTCAAACAGTACCCAAAAGTTCTGGTCTCTCTTTATATATTCTCTTCATCAAATAAAAGCCCTGGTACCAAACACACATTACTACACGACTCAAGGGAAAGCAGATTCTGTTGCTCAGTTCTTCTGATACAAACTTCACTCCCACACTCGCGAACAATAAGAACAACCGACGTTTTCGCTCTCTTGACACGTGCTGTTTTTTACCACAAAAGAACTCCAAGAGTTTAATTTCTTCCTAAAACGGCAGAATATCAGTCATTCGGACATTAATCTTTCTCACCCGTTGATATGAACAAAATACCGTTAATTATTTAAATAAAAATCTGAATAATTAATGGGCGGATTTATATTGTACGGGTCTGGGGATTTTAATTCGGAATATTGAACTATGAATTAAAACAAGCATTTTGTATATGCGGATTCTAAATCGTATGTGGAAATCGCCTGTAATGTTAATTTATGCTTAAGATTCAGTTAATTTTTACAAGCAACTGGTAACTAATTCCGAAAAATACTATTTTTGTAGAGAAACTAAATTCTGATTCAAACAAAACCAAATATAAGCATTTTGCAACATTAACAAAATTATTTAACAATCTATGGTTTAATCCACGTAATTTTAATTCTACAGGATATATTTGAGACATATTAAATCGGCATATGTTGACATCAACGATTTTTAGTTGACGTTAACGGTATTTAGTTGATAAGTCCATTAACTAAATATCGTTGATTTTAATAGACTGTATGTAGTTTTAACATTTCCATTCGGGGCTTGGAGACTTCTTACAACGAAGAAAACTATGGAGAAAGAACCAATTTACGTTATTTAATATACAAAGTAAGCAAGGATCGCATTCAGTTTGAAGTTTTTTTCGAAAATTGATTCGCAATGGTTTACAGAACAGCAATAAGGACTAATCAGACCAGTGCATAAAGTGGACAATGTTGGTCGTTAATTAGGATAAAGAGGTTATTTCCGATTTCGAAAGAAATGATGCATGGAGCTCCAATTTATATATAGTTTAAATTAGAATGTAAAATATTCATAGCCTTGTCGGGTTATTGGATTGATTGCACCTGAACATTGCTAGAATACGTTAAATCTTCAACAAATCTTTTTTCTAGTTCGCCATAGTTCCGCTCCCATGCGAATATACGCACCAGAAATAAGAAGCAAAGGAAAAAAGTACTGAATTATTACGACGCTCTGACAGAATGAGACGTTAGACCAACTAAGGTGGCTACATGAAAGAATTCAGGTTCCAAAAGCAGCTCTTTCTTACCTTGTATCAGAATTGTGGAGGATTTACGATAAGTATGGATCACTGCCATATGAGCAATGGGGGTTGTATAGCATTCAAGGGGACTACCAACTAAAGGAAGAAGCAATACTGAGGAGTGAATTGTCAAAATGCAAAAGTACCGCAATCGTTATGTCTGCATATGAAGCGGTTAAATTACAAAAGGAACTGAGGCTACAAGGTCATCAAACGAATATAGGTGTTGAAACATACACAAGTGGAATAACAGGAATACAGATTAGTGGAAGCTTGCCATTGTCTAGCTTTAGAAGAATTTGGGGCTTGGCAGAATCTGGAATTACAAACTGGTGGCATCAATTTCTGAACCCCTTGAGAGCTTCAAGGAATGTTGCTGACGAAGAGAACGTCGCCCCGGCAAAAATAAATGGAAACTTGCTCGTGGTATTTTGCACCTGGATTGTAGGACTGCTGCTGTGTGGAATTTTGATTGCTCTAGAGAATTATCGCTGTATCCTTATCCTTCTAAGAAACCTGTATCAGCTATTAATATTAAAAATATTCACTTCAATCGTAGCAAAGCTGCGAAGGAAATGGTGGGCATTCCTGATTGTATTTATAGCATTCACGCCATTACGAAAGCAGCACTTGCTCCGAGTGAAACCACAGAAGCTGTAACAAAGTGACTAAAGGCTTCATTTGAACTCCTTCGTCAAAACTATGTAAGACATGACAATTAATGCTAAGCCAATCAACATCACTTGTGTCATTTAGTCGGAAGATGTGTAGGATAATTTTGTAAAGTAGGGTTATTATGTAAAATCTTGAGTTAGTAACAATCGAAGCATGTATATAATTCTTTCATTAAAAATATGCAATAAAAATGAGTTGGTCGAAAACGAACATTATGAGTAAAGAAGTACATGGACTCATCATTGCATTTCATCATCATGCTTTGAACTAATTAATAAAAACTGCATTTATTAATATAATCCAAAGAATTGAAAAACGTGGTTTAAATTAAATAAGTCGGAGCTAGCTTCGTTTAACATAAGTTATCAAGTATCAACAGTTTTCGACGCGTCATGCTTGCTGGAATTTAAAATTGAAGATTTCTCTTCAGAGAGCTGTATTCCTTTCCGAACGTCTAAGGTAGTTCACAATTTATGTTAAAAACATAACAGTAGCATTTTAAAATAAAGTTTGGCATGTCTACATTGAGGAAAACGTGTTTGCCGTCATAGGCGCCACATTTTTTGGAGTACCTGAAGTAACGCCTATCAAAGTTTTAATTTGTGGACTATTCTTTACTGATACTTCTCATGTTCTGCTCGAATATTTTAAATGTCAAGAAATAGTTTTACTGAAATGACGACTAGCTTCTTCTAGCTTATCGAAAATGGATAGAAATGAATTGATTCTTCTGATGGGATGAATTTCACTAGCTAAAGCGGTTATTTTTTAAAATATTTTTTATAATGTCAGTTCAAAATCATGAGAGGTACTTATATAAAATATTTTAAAGAAACAAAAACTAGAAAAATAAAACGCCGACAAACGCTTTTGAGTTATCAATATATTTATTTAAAATGGCAGCCCATTTATACTCTGTTTACCGCCTGAAAATCAGAACTTTTTGAGTGTGTAATGATAATAATGGTACCGATACCTAGGGCCATAATAAAATCAATAAATCAGCTTTTAAATGTCGTACTCCTCCTAAACCTCTGTCAAATATACTGAGTGAGCATCTTGGAATAGTGATTTTGACCTTTTTAACCGAGCTGAAGTCGTGTCCACGTGTGTCTAACATAAATTGTTGGTAAAACTTTAAACAAATTTATATATTAAGCGGTCGATAAATATTTACTTGATAGCTCATATGAAAATTTAAGTTCAAGTAGACCAAAACGAGTGGGTGACAAAGTCACATTATCATACGCAAAAATGTTGAATCCACACCAGGCACAGGCAGTTAAAATCCACAATCGTGTTTTCTCATTTTTAGGGCAGTTTCCTCTAGCTTGGAATGGTGACTTCAGTAGGCTCGCATTTCAGCCGAAACTTTCAGCACTAATTGGATATGGAATTAGCATCTTGAATGCTTGTATTCTCAACTTGGCTTGCGTGTATGACCTTGTGAGCTCTTACATACTAAATCGGAGTAATTACAACATCGGAATTGCATCTCTACACGTAATCTGCTTAATAATATTGACTTTAATGTTGTTAATCGTTTTGGCCATTGTAAGACACCCTGAGTGCGTTTCTGCCCTGAACTTACTCATTCTCGAGCATATGACAGAGAGATGTCGAGGTACGTCCTATAAAACATAAATAAATCATACGCCAGCGGCAGGGGTAATATTCATTATAATTTTTTGTGTTTAGGCCAAAAGAAGAAAGTCGATGGAATACAACCGATAGATTTGTTTGTTTACATAATTGTAACAGCCTGTCCGTTCGTAGGGTTAATTGTTTGTGACTTCGATTATTTTTGCTTTGACCCGCTTTACCTGGTACTGCGGGATATATTTCAGGAATCCAGTGAAGCAAGTTGAATATGTTTATTTATAAGAATGTACTACACCTTTGTTGCTTTCGAAGTAGCTAGAACCGCAGCGTTTATGCTTGTCATTTATACAATACTTGTGGATAGAATTGTTCAAATAATTGAACTTTCACAAAATTCTTTGTCACGCTTTTATTAAGTAGCGAAAGCTACTTTATAAAATCGTCGTGGTGGTCTGTCCGTCCGTCCGTCTGTCTGTCCGTGAACACGATATCTCGTGAACGCTTGAGCGGATCTTGCTGATATTTTGCACATAAGCTCCAGG
>JAAXOA010000681.1:0-20625 GCA_036561885.1 Salina celebensis
CCCACCTCTGAAGTAAGTGCTCCTATTTAAACTACTTCGTTTCCTCCTCTGTTCACAACAGTTGTTCCTTTAAAAAGCCTACTTTCTCTTTTGCAAAGAGAAAAACACATCACAAAAATAAAGTCGTTAGAGAAAGTGAAGTGGTATCAGTTTTTGTGCAGAAACCCATGACGGACCTCCAATTCATTAACAAACTTTCACACAACCCCAGCCCTATTGTCTTCGTCACATAACCCAGCTTTCTACAATCTTCTTAAGGGGTCGTCCATAAAGAACGTCACGTGGAGTGAAGCTTGGGTTTTTTGTGAACGGCCCGAGAATCGATTGTATGGGAGTAAGTCTTGATCAGGTGACCGGACGGATCCGAGAGGATGGAATCCGACAGCCAACAGTCGTCAGAACCGTCCAAACGGCAGCTGCCAGCTCTCCCACTCCATGCCGGCCGTCTCTGCTAGTCGTCGGGGTTCGTCTGTCGCCTGTGGGGTTCCGTCCTCTCGGTTCACCAGGTCCATCCAGTCACCTGATGAAGATCTTACTCCCATCATTTTTTGAGCCGTTCACAAACAACCCCAGCATTACTCCACGTGACGTTCTTTATGGATCATCCCTAACCAACTCACATAGACGCATCTATCTAAAAAATAATAATTTTTTAAAGATTTTTTTTCTCAATATTTAAGTAGCAATGACGCACATCCTTTCAAAACAAGCTAGCTGAGAATCAACCATGAAAAGATCTCAAAATAATTGAGTGCCATATGCAAATGATAAAAAAATCCTCGTTTACTTTCTCCAACCAATATTATACACAAACACTCAAATATTTACTCTCTTGTCCTCTCTTGTTTTCTTTCTCTTCCGGAATCATGTGGATAGCCCAAATTGAATGAGTTTTTGCAAAAAAAAAAATGTTTTCCCGCACAGCATCCCTTTTCATCCTAAAATTTACTTCAAAACGGATCATCCATACAGTACGTAATGATTAAACCCCACGACCGACAGAATGGAACCCCCCAACCAAGATGATCGAACCCCGCTGTGGGGCTCCGTCGTCTCGGCTTAACTCGGTCCGCCACTTCACCCTATGGAAACTTACTACCATACCCGTATTTTTCGATACGTTCATAAACAATCCCCCTTTCCAATTTCCATTACGAACTTTATGGACACGCAAAATCCAGTGGTATGATCTGTTTTTTTATTTTCAATAGAATAAAGACTGGAGCATCTCTATTGTTGATGTTACGTGCCACAACT
This sequence comes from Salina celebensis, assembly GCA_036561885.1. Classification (NCBI taxonomy): domain Eukaryota; kingdom Metazoa; phylum Arthropoda; class Collembola; order Entomobryomorpha; family Paronellidae; genus Salina; species Salina celebensis. Next base: position 1,258 of record JAAXOA010000681.1, read on the forward strand.
CAAACACTCATGTTTATACACAAATATAACATAATATTCATTTTTCTTAGTTGATATTTCCTCCACCAGAGTTCCGCTATGCTTTCTCCTCAAAATAATCTTTCATCCGCAAACTTCTCTCTGTTTTGTTACTACCCATAGCTTTCACTCACGCTTTCTCTTTTAAATCAAACAAAATATATTTGCTGTCCACGTTTCGTTGTTATTTTGAAGGGACAGTTCATTTTTAACATTTCTACGATTTCCACCAGGGTTAAATTACACAACTTTTGAGGAAAAACGCAGGTTAAAATATTCTCACTTTATGAACCATTTTGATGAGACATGATTAGTAATCGCTTGCTTGGTCAATACGTATTTTTCGAAGTTTTATAAAGAAAAAAAAAATATTTACAGATGGTTGTAACTAAAGAAAAGACTAAGCTACAAATAAGAAACCTCAACCAAAACTTTAAAAACCAGCCTTTTAACCAATATAAACCAACAATCCTGGTTTTTAAAAATAAAGTGAGAGGTTTCTTAATTGTAGTTTAGTATATTCTTAGTTTACTACGATCTGTACTGCAGCGAAGAAAAATATCTGGGATACTTTTTCCAAGCGTTTCACAAGAAAAAGCACCAACATCCAAAATAAAAATGTAGTTTAAGAGAGAAAGATAAAATTACAAAAGAATTTGGGACGAATTTTTTAAACATTTTAACTTTTCACTAAATTTTTTATGTATATTTACAAATATATAGTAGAAAATATATACAAGTCGAGAGTGATTTCTGGAAAACAAATTTCTTAAAAAAAGGGATAAAAAACTAAAAATTGTATAAAAAAAATACAATCGAAAATAGAGTTGATGAGTAAAAGCACGATGTAAAATAACGAAGATATAAAATATGTATTACACAAAAAATAAACAGACGTTTGATTTCTTCCGCCACACGGGCACGCCGGGGCCACCGATATGGGAATTTTCGGATTTTAAATTTGTTTAAATTAATTAAATTTGTTTTTCTTACAAAACATCGGCATTTTTGTAGGAAATCAAACGTCTGTAACAAAAAAAATCCTGGTTTTCTGATTCATCATTTTTTTGTATGCAAGCCATTTTCAGATTTTGGCGGGAAAAGAGAAAAAAACACATTTGAAGGCGGGCAATTGAAACCCGAACACCTTTGAACGTTCTCTTTTCAAGTTTGGTTTTCAAAATGAAATATGGCAGGGTGATAGAAATCTTTCATGGAGACCCCACAACTCTGGTATACTTTCACCAGAGTAATAGTTTCACTTTGTAACATCTCTACTTTCTCCTGACAAGAGAAATCTGATGATAAGGTAACATTGATTTATTGCTAGAGCGCAATCATCTCATCACACAATCCATAATGAGGCTGGGTTCTACACAGCCGCCAAACTTTATTTCGAGGCATTTTTTGTTCAGGAGGTAAGTGGTTTCTCTGATTTGTAACCACTTTCCCTGTAAAAATATGTGGCTACTTCAGAACTATATTAGGGGTCATCCATAAACAACGTCACGCGAATGGAATGGCGGTTTTTTTTGTGAACGGACCGAAAAATCGGTCAGCCGAGAGGACCGAACGCCACAGCCGAGAAACCACCCCCGTGGGCTAGCAGAGATAGACCAACGACGACAGCCGACGACCCAGCGACCGGATGCATCAGAGCCCAATCATCGGTCAGTTCACAATTTCACAAATAACCTCCGTTTCAATCCCCGTGACGTAATTTATGGACATCCGCTTCCAAAAAAATTCGTTTGACTCGAGTGTTATCAGTCAAAAAATAGAAAGCTCTGTTTGCAACGGTACGTGCCATTTTACCGAACACAAGCTTTCACTCTACTTTCACTTTTTATATTTGACGCAACTTTCACAGATATATGGACTGTATTAGAAAGTTGAGTATGCGGAACTGATTCTTTTACTAAAAAAACTGCATTCTGATGGAAAAAGCCTACTTAATCTTCTCCTTGACCGTGTTGCACAATCCAGACAAAAGTGCTTTCTCCTATGGGGCACTTTGAGATTGTGACGGGAGCCACCAAAAACATATTTCTGCATATCTCAAGACCCTTCACTTGAAAGAAGAAAAAACCTTGCATAATGGCTTGAAACTTTTCTTTTGCATACCGCCATTTTTAATTTTAAGTTGAGAGAGGCATATCAGCAAATGTCCGATTTCTTACGCCACAGGGTCACGCCGGGACCAGGGATTTGGATTCGGACACTCGACGAAAAATTTAGTACTTTTCATTTCTGAACATCCGCAATTAGTTGTAGGGCGCGCATCCGGCCCTGGCTGGCTGTACAAAATTAACCAAGGGGAAGGATGTCCTGTATTTGCCTCATTTTTGCAACATATTTTCATAAGTAGACATCGAAATACTTCATTTTTTGGTGTGAATTTTCTTTTATTTTAAGAATTTTTCTTCTATTTGCAGGAATTAACCGCAGACTAATGCGTTTGGTCTATAAAAATGTTTCGTCTTATCCTTCCGCCATTGTAAAAAGCCAAAAAAAACATCTGCGCGCCCAGGCTTTTGTATCAGTTTTGTTACACAAACTCTTCTCTAAAACTTTCTTATTTTTGTTTTTTTTTCTCAAGACAAGACAAGAGTGAAAGTTACAAAAATAGAACATGGATTTTGTGGTGGTGTGAACTATGCAGTTTCATTATTAGACTATTCACACCAGTGAGCAAAAATATAAGAAAAAAAAATCTGTCCTCCTCCTCCATCTTGTTATACTCAAGTCCCTGGGCTCGTCCATAAAGAACGTCACGAGGAGTGAATGGTGGGTAATTTGAGAATAACCCCAAAAATTGAGGTTTTCCAGTGTGTCTCCATCAGACGCGGGACCGGACCCTGGTCATCTTCGAGAACCTCACCCCACACGCCTCCAGCCGAACCCAACCGTCTGTCAGAGCCGCCCCAACGCCAGCTGCCGTGTCTCCCCCTCCAGTCCCCTTGCCTGCTCCCTCCGGCCGGTTCGCCTGCGAGCCTAGCCCTAATGAGTTCTGCTTTTGACTCAGACGGCCTTCGGTCGCTGGCTCGTCAACTGTCGGAGTCGACCCGACCACCGTCGTTGGGTCGTCTCTGCCAGCCGTCGGGGTTCACCTGCCGGCCTGTAGGAGCTCGGTCCTTTACCTAGACTGTCTGTCCTATTGTCTGATGGAGATCTCACTTCCATCCTCTCTTTTTTCTCGTGCCGTTCACAAACAACCAAACTTTCCGTGACGTACTTTATGGACCATCCCCCTTGTCTTTCCTATCTTGTTGGTTTATCTCCAAGAACACTCGAGTATTTTTTTTCTCTACCGCAGAAGAGATATACTCAAGTATTTTTTTCAGTGACTTTCTCCACTTTCTCTTCAGCAGAGTGAAATAAAACCACAAAAACCAGCCCACAATGATTTTAGCTGTTTAAATGGAAAACTTGGAGATAAGTCTTCTGGTACAAGTTGGCAGTCGTTTTTTCCCTTTCTCTTGCTTTCTCTTTTTCTCAAAGACAATTCAAGAGAGCACATTTTCTACAGAGAAGAATAACGAAAATGCCAAGAGAGAAAGCAAACCTAAATATTTTCTAAGGATAGTTTAGATAGTAACACCAGACTAGTGTTTCCTTTTTTCTCTTCTCGAAGGGGTCGTCCATAAAGTACCTCATGTGAACTGAAAGAGGGAGTATTCGTTAACAGACCGAAAAATGTGGGCGTGGGAGTTGATCTCCCTCGGAAGAAAGGACAGACCCGGTCATCAGAGACAGTGCCCTCATCCGTCCTTACTTAGGAAGGCCTGTCCTTATTTCTGGCTCAAAATCAGGAAGAAATAAAGACGCCATTTCTTTGCGTGGTAAAACATTAGTTGAATTGTTTTTTCCAGAAAATTAAGAAAATGTTGTGGTTTTTAGTGTAAATTTGTAAAAAAAAAAATTTATCAATTAAGACAACTTATCGCGTTTAAACGTTAAAATATCTCTAATATGTCTTTCCTGCATTAGAAAATTGTCCTTCGTTTAACCGAAGGACATCTGAGCGCCCTGTCAGACAGTACAACCCCGAACCGACAGACAAGACCGACTGTCCACTGTTGATTTCGTTCCTCTCGATTGACCAGGTCCGCCCCGTCGTCTCATAGAGACCCACTCCCATGCCCTCATTTTTTCAGTCATTTCACATATAAACCACCATTCCATTCCCGCCACGTACTTTATGAACAACNAGGTCCGCCCCGTCGTCTCATAGAGACCCACTCCCATGCCCTCATTTTTTCAGTCATTTCACATATAAACCACCATTCCATTCCCGCCACGTACTTTATGAACAACCCCAAACCAAAAAATAAACTAATTTACTTAGAACGTCCAAGAAAAAAAAAGTTCTCTCATGAAATTGACTTGTGGGAGGAAGCCGGCCGTCTTGTTTCCAGAAAAAAAATAAATTCAAGATTGTTCCTCTCTCTGTCGTACAGACAACCCCAGAATTTCTCCTTTCTTGTCTTTTTCTCGCCAAATGATTGTACAAACTTTAGAAGACAATTTTATTGGCAGCCAAGTGAAATAATAAAAGTGACAGTTTGTTGAACGCCTGATTGGCTGAGAAAGAGAAAGCAAGTGAAAAGCACACTAGATTTAAATGAACAACCTATTAGAACCCATTACGAGTTGTAATTCGTACAAATATACGTTTTTTTTTTGCTTTCTCCCCAAAAACTCGCCGGAGGAGTAATAGCCAAATGAGTTATCGCCCAGCCATCTTTCTCTTTCGCTTTCTCTTCTGGTTCATCTCTCTCTGCATGTCATTATAGTAATTGCTACTACTGCTTTCTTTTTTCTCTCTCGTCTCAGCTTACTCCTCGCCGTAGTGAAATATGAGTGGTATTAGCAGTAAGAGAAAGGGAGATGTGGAAAAAAAATTTTTAAAAGAAAGGCTCAATTTTTTCTTTTCTTTTCAAGTGAAAGCACCATGGAGGGAGGCGTGGCTCAAGAAGAATCTAACTAAATCCATGTCTGGCAAATGTAATATTTTTTTTATGCAAAATTATTGACGGTGAAAGTAAAATGAAAGTTGATCGCAAATAATATTAGGTTTTAAACCGTTATCTCTTCCAGGAAACAAATATGCTTGATCAGGGTATCCCGGTATCCCGGCAAAAAAACATAATTTTCTTCTTTCTTGGTTTTCAGGAAAAGTTAGTCAAAACCATCGAGTTTTAATGCCTTATATGTAGAATTCACAGTAAATGTTGAGGTAATATCTGCAAATTCTTTTTTACCAGATTGTAGCAATTTTTCCTATTTTTTCATGGACCAACATATTTTTCCAGGTTGTAAACCAACTTTATACACTTTTTTAAAGCCCTGATTTATTTTTACATAATCACACTTTCTACTTGAGTGAACGATGAATCAGAAAAATAAGAATTCAGAAATGTTTGTTGGATTACACGCACACATCATGCAAAAAAAAACGGTTTCCTATCCGCCTAAATTTTTACCATTTGAGAGTGTTTCTTACAAGTAATGATCCCTTTTAGTCTCATCGATATTGACTTATAATGTATGAAACTAGATGTAGTCGAACCTGCTCTTTACGATGGTGCCCTTAGTGTTCCCAAGTGGGCCTTTACTTTTGAGATACAGAAGCATATATTCATATACGGTACACCGGTACTTAGGAATTAGGCTGGATTCTAATTATGTTACCACTGCTATCATATTGCAAAGCACTTTGATTATGACAAATCGTTGACTTCGCTCGACTGAAAAATTTGCACTCTGGCCAACACAAGTCAAGATGCATCAAAGCTTATGCAAACTTAAAGATGTTTGGAATTGATATTTTCTCATGATAGGTACGAATGGTTCGGATCAGAATAAAAATGCTTGGCTCGAAACAAATTATCTCGATAAATGAAAACAATATTCGAGTCGACTTTTTCTAGTGTGCATTGAAAAAACCCGAGTGGAGAGAATACGCTTTATAAAATAACTGGAAATGCGCATGGCATATTTGCCCTTTGGGAGAAAATAACGGCCCAGTAGGGAAAACGAAGGGCCCACTTGGGAACACTAAGGGCACCATCGTAAAGAGCAGGTTCGATTACATCTAGTTTCATACATTAGAAGTCAATATCGATGTGACTAAAAGGGATCATTACTTGTATAGTCAATTCTTATAGCAAAAAAAAATTAAGTAAATAAAATTGATATTTTTTGTTACTGGAGAAAACCTAAGGGGGCATCCATTAGGTACGCCACGTGGATTATAAGGTGGGGATTTTTTTTCTGAACTGCTCCTTATCCCAAACCTCCCATCTCCCTATTTTTCAGTCAGTTCACAAAACAAAGCCTCTTTCAATCCACGCGACGTACTTTATGGACGACTCCTAACAAAGAAATTTTAGGATCAGAAAAAAATAGTTATTTCGTCACCTGATACCGTTGCGGGCAACATCTGGCAGGACAACAAAGTTGTAAAAGGGCGGTACGACTTCCAATCGAAGCATGAGGGGACGACGGTGGCGACGGGCTTCCTGGTCGTTTTGGTTGACCATTGTAGGGAACTTCCATTTCGACAAATTCCCGGTCCTGAGTAATTTACAAGTTGAAAAAAACACACAAATAAAATTTTTGTTTTATGTTAATAACTTGCATATGGTTTAAATTTCAAGGAACTTTCTCCGGTGAAAGTTTGCGAGAATTTGGTATAGAAAGTTTATTTACTGTGATACTTTTTGCTGGGCAGTGCCTGAAATAAAGAAGAAATCATGAAAAAAATAAAAAAAACAAATGATGGGTGCAGTGCAAAACAAAATTAATATAAGATAAATAAATAATACCGTATTTTGAAAATTATATTTAGCCCCATCAATAATTACGCCTGTGGTAACAAGCCAGAATATTTAGCAAACATTTTGTTTAGGGATGGAACGAGTAGGAACTGTATACGCGCGGTCTGTTTTTTTCTCGATTTAAACAAATACTCGCCAAGTCCAGTCTAAGTTCACGCCATTTATAAAGTCCCAATTTATAAATAGCCAACTCGGCCGAGACAAATTTATAGCTCGGTACTCGGTGAATTTTTTTTTGACTCGTTGCATCCCTAATTTATTGAAAATTGTCCTCCATAGATACCGAATTTTGAGGCGGGCACTAACTAGAGCAATTGTGGCAAGTAATGTACAGTAAGAGTCCTTCAATGGTAGCCTCTCGAGTTGAATTATTTGACGCGTCTTAAGGTTTTAGTGGAATTTAAAACAAATTGGAATTCAAGGCATGCCAAGGATCATTAAGGACTCTCATTGTACCTACGTTGATTTGTGAAAGCAATGAAATAATACAACGACAAAGCAATTACTTTGTTGATTTTTTTTCTTCAAAAATAGGTTTAATATAGATATATGTTTCCCTATTTCTATGGGGTCATCCATAAAGTACGTCACGCGCATTGAAAATTAGGCTATTTTACTCCCATACCCTGATTTTGTCGGGCTGTTCACAAATAACCCACCTTTCAATCCTTCGTAACGTACTTTATGGACGACCCCCAAAACATACAAATTACAAGAGAACATCCAACTTGAAAATAAAAACGACGAGAAGCTCTGGCTGAGGAAAACAAGAGAAAGTTTTTAACCTAATAAGAAATGAGAAGCACGTATAAATTTTTTTTTCTCTACCACCCTCCAATACACTGTACTGAAAGACTTTACAAAAAATCTTCTTTCGCAAAATAATATCAATTTCAGGTTTTGTAAATGAAATATCATTGCAACCAGAGAGAAAGTTCTGCTTTCACTACAATCTCTCTTTTGTATAAGATAAATAATAGGAATAATAATAAAATATAAATTAGGATAATCTTTGGTCCAGTCGCGTATAGTAATAATTATAAACGTAACAGCCAATTAAAATTTGTTTACTTTTCTCTTATTATATCTCAGCTAGAACAGTCAGGGGTCAAGAGGCTAAATTTAGCCAGTTGACGCTGTATTTCGGCGGTTGAAAAAAGGGTTAAATTTAAACTTTTTGAGAAAAAAGACAAAATTTAGCTTCTGAAGCAATGAAATATTTTATTTACCGTGTTTATTCATTCGTTTGTTTCTTTTCGCTGACCTCTTCTTAAAAAATGGGACACGTATAATCCCGGTTAAGACGCTGCCTTCAGATAGGGAAGAATTTCCACTCATGAAAATATTTAATTTAATTTTGTTTAACAGCAACACCACGAGCAACTAACTATTCGAAATCAAAATTTTAAAATTAGCCCTCAACCGTGGAAACAGCCTTTAAAGACAAAATATAGCCTTGTGTCCCCTGACTGTTATATCTCAGCTAAAATATTCACTACGAAACTTATTCGAACACAATTTGGTATATATTTTTATGGAAAAAGCAGGAAACATTTTTCATTTCAAAATCTACACAAATGCCTACGGAGAAAAAAAAAAAGTGAAAGTAAGGAACTCATGTATGTGTATATTTGTCACTAGACTGTAGTTTCTTTAATTATGTTTCAGTACAATCCATCAATCTAATCTAAAAAATACATGAACAACTTATCAATAAAAATCGTAACTGGGAATTAACAACAAAAAATAAAAATGCTGTTCTGGAAAGAGAAAAAAAGAAAACAGAGAACATGTGTGTTTTCTTTGGGGTCGTCCATAAAGTAAATCGTTTAGATTGACATGTTGGGTAATTCGTGAACGGATAGAAAAACTTTGGTATGGGAGTGGGTATTCATTAAACGGCAGGACGGACGGTCAGCCTAGAGAAGCAGACCCGAAAGTCGAACCCTGCCGTCAGCTCTTCGCCTGCTTCCTCCGGCCGCTTCGCCAGCCGTCGGGGCTCGTCTGTCGGATGTGGGTCTCGGCTGACCGGCCGTCCTGCCATCTGATGGATACACACTCCCATACCCAATAATTTTTCGGTACGTTCACAAAAAACCCATATTCCACTCTACGTGACGTAATTTATGGAGCATCCTTTATACAAGAGAGAAAATAAAATCGAATTGAAAAATAAAAATACTTTTTTTAATAAAATAGTCAAACAGCAGGGTCCGATGTAGCTGGTGTAGTAATAGCAGTTGGTGTCGGAGTTGTTGTGCCAACAGGCGAAGTGCTAGTCACAGCCGGTGCAGTTTGAATCTTCATGCCCTGTAGTATTTTTAAAAAGCTCTTGAGTTGTTTGAAAACAAATAAAAAATAAATATGTGTGTGCGAGTGAAATCAAAACGACTTTGGGATCATCCACAAAGTACGTCACGGAAATTAAAAAGTGGGTCATTTGTGAACTGTCCGAAAATTGTGGCCATTCCCATTTTTCGGTGTGTTCAAAAATAACCCACGTTTCAATCCACGCGACGAACTTTATGGACGACCCCTCTCACTCCAACCTATTAAAAAATACTGAAAGAGTATCATGCAAAAAAGGGTGCATAAGAGAGAGACAGAACGATTAGCAAAAGCGGTAGTGGAAAGTTGGAGAAAGTTGAGTATAAAGAGAAAGTCTTACAGTTGTTTTCTCCAGACATCTGAGTAAGTGATGATGCTGTAACTCAAATATGTCTTCTTCCCGACCGTCATCAATTTCCAGGCCAGACTCTTGCGCTGCGAGTCGGGCCTCAACAGCTTTCTTTTTGCTTACAAAGGCTGCACCTGACGACGCTTTCGCGATTCTTATTCTGGCCAGACGTGCTTTCTGTTTTGTACAAGAGAAAACAACAACAAAAACGTAAAAAATGTACCATTTTTTCTTATCTGTAGAGAAGTTTATATTCCAGTCAGGACTCAAGGGTCAAAGACAATTTGTATATAATTGTTGGGTTTCAAACTAAATAAAGTTTGTTTTTACTTCATACTTGATTTTCCAAAAAAATCACTGTAATCATTATGTAATTGATGTAGTTAATTAGCTCACGGGAGTTTATTTTTATTTTTTTCTGAGCATTTTGTATCCTAAAAAACAATTTTTTAGAATTTTTTTATTTGCGATTTTAATTGGATGCTTTATTCACGAGTTATTAAAGAATATGCGTTCTGCAATACATTGTTTTGATGAAGTTTCCACCTAAAAATTCATTCAAAACCCTTAATTCTTTATTAAATTGGGAATAAAACACCCAATTCAAAGTGCAAACGTTGCATTATGTCCTCAAGTATTTTTTGAAAACTGTCCAGAAAAATTTGTGCCGTGATCTAATTATTACTGCAATAACATAATGATTTTAATAACTTGACTAAAACCACACTAACTCCTTCGTCGATATTTTACGTATTTTCAAATTTATAAGAAACCTGCTCTATATAAGAACTCAATTTGAGAGAATTTTTTGATGTTCCTATAGGTAAGTTTGACTGTTTAGTTGGTTATTACCCTTGAGCGCTGACTGTATTAATATCATTTCAGAATTTGTATCAACTTGGAAAATGGGTCAAAAACGCAGGCAAATTTAAACACGATGGCTGCAAATAGTTAAAGTTGAATGCTGCAATAAAGGAAATTTGATGTGAAAGAAGGATGCCCTTACCTTTTGTGCTTTCCTCTTATCAGCACGTTGATTTTGATGATATATACGACTGAAATTGGAGACTATGACAGGGACTGGAAGAGCGATGACAAGGACACCACTCAGGGAGCACACACCTCCAACTACTTTCCCCGCTATGGTTTTCGGAACCATGTCCCCGTACCTGTTGCGGAGAAAGAGAAAAAGTGAAAATTAATAAACATCTCATTTATGAAGCTCTCTAGAATCATGTCACTCTCTACTAGTACTAATATGCCACATAATTCCAAACCACTTTTCACAAATTCATTAATAAAAGGAGGACTTTCACCGAAAAACTTTCTCTCGGAACGTTAAAAACCTTTTTAGAAGTTATTTACTCACTAGCTGTCCAGGACAGAAGCATATTCCTTCATTACCTCAAGTGAGGTTGTTAAAAGGAAAAAAGAGAAAGTAGAGCTTTCTCCGAAAGGACGACACGCACAAGAGTTGCAGCCTACATTTAACAACATAATTGATTATACTTTGTTGTTCTCATGAAAACTAAACGTGCTCCCTGTCTCCTCCACGTAATAAATCGAGGGAGAATAGGTCTAACAATGTAGGTGTCATAGTAAACAAGTAAACTTTATAAGACTTATGACACTGATCACTGTCGTCACGAAGCATACCTAACTAAAATGATAAATCTCGTCAACATTTGAATAGAATTTTCTCTTACATAAAACCCGCCATTCAGGGATGGCTAAATCTGTGGGTTATTTATTCAAACAACCCGAAGTGTGTGGGTAACAGGTTATTTTTTTGGGTTGGTTACGGCAATAATGGGCCCAGATTATCCCTCTATGTTATATTATACAACCTAAAATATTAGCCAGGACCTTTTTGGCATTTAAGCAGCTGCAAAATACTAAAATTATATGTAGCCAGACTCACCAACTTTTATGGAAATGAAGCTGCTTGGCGGCGTTTTCATCATATCAAGCTTGGAATAATCGGTTTTAACGGTTTAAGTGCTTAAACTAATCTTAAAATGTTTTATTTAAGACCAGTTTTTCATAAAGCCCTTACCCACATAGTGTAAAATTGGTCCATTAAAACCTGGGTTTTAATGGGTTGGGTGGATTGAGAGTGGGTTAAGGTGTCATGAATGATTAAAAAACCCATGATGTTCATGAATGATTTTAGCTATCACTGCTCTCCCCATGCGAAAACAGGTCTAGAGTAGTACGTAATACGAATTTTTAGAACGTTCACCTCATACAAAACGAGTATTTGGTAAAAGTAACACTTTAATCGTTTGTTTGGACAGATCACTAACTGTCGTCCGTGCGTGTTGCTCTCCGTTCTCTTTTGTTCACTTCTTTCTCCCCTTTTTCCTCTATGAATGACTACATAACTTAAATACATGCAGCTTTCTCCCAGTGACGACAAGAGTCCCCATTAAATAAACGTAGGCAAATAAACCAAGAGAAAATATGGTGAAAGTAAGTACAAAAACTGTTCGTGTGTGCATAGTACACACTGCCAAAGCACCCAAAAAATATTTGGCTCTGTTCCACACACACACATGAAAGATAAACTATTTTCTCCGTTTACTTTCTCCAGCAAAAAAAATATATCTATTATGCACCGCCGGGCTTTTTACCCGGGTATTTTTTTTGTATAAAAAAATATACATACTAGGGAGAATTGTTCACATTTTACTTTCTCCATGTCTTCTAGGTAGTCACGGCCGTTTACCCTTCCTTTACCATAAAATATGACAATATTATCAAGAAGAAATAGAATCTGGTAGACATTTTTGGGAGAAAGTCCACCATAAAAACTTTCTCCAGATGAACTTGCAGTTTAAATAGTACAAACATTATTGGTATGAATAGATAGCTCAAAAAGAATTTGTTTGCATGTTTTTATAGATCTACTTTCTTTTTGCTTTCTCCCATATTTTTTTCTCTTTCCAAACGATAACCTCTTTTAAAAAGCCTATTAGGGGAGACCATCATACGCACGTTTTTGCTAGAAATTGCAGTTGACGATGGCTCTTTTCCTGTTAGTAGTCCTGAAATAGATGTCAACTTTCACCACCACTCTATGTATCAAGTAGCTAGAGAGAGAGAAAAAAAATCCAAAAATAACTGGGGAAAACGGTGACAGAAACCGGAAGGCTTTCAAGGAGACCCTAAAATAGAATTCCTTTCACTTTTGGAGAAAGCTCTAGTTATCGTGATAATACTCGGAAAACTTTCTCCGAGTATTTATGAATATTCATGGCGTTTTTTAGACTAATATTGATTGTGACTCTTAAAAACCTGCCATAACGATCTGACCATGGAAGCATAACGAAAACCGGAAGAGTTCCAGTCAAAAAAAGATTTTTTTTTGCTTTCTCCAGAATCCAGCAAATGTATTTGATGGCCTCACATTTTATTCCGTGGCTCACCAACTCTGGTCCATTTTTCTCGGTGGGAGGTCGTCAGAGAAAAAAAATGTGGAGAAAGCAGCAGATATCTTTGTCAATGTGGATTGTTCATTTAAGCAGCACTTGTGACCCTTTTTATGGGGAAAAGTACAACGTAAAAAAATGGAGATGACCGGTGAGATTAAAATTTATATTTTGAAATGAATGGGAATGAAGAGGAGAAAATGGTTATCTTCTGGGATTGTGTTGGGAGATGTGTTCATTTTTTTGCGTCAATTCAGAACAACACAATTTTGCAGACATGGAATTTCTTCCGCTACACTGCGTAACCGGGATCGGGGATTTTGGGAAATTCCGGAATATTTTTAGGATGGAAAATGAAACCGAGAGTGAAGAAAATATTGGGGATTCGGTATGCGGCAGTGACCTGGGATCTTGTAAGAAATTGAACATTTGCAAAAAAAAATGTGTTGGAAAATGGGGATGATGACAATGCAAACAGAAGTCACGATCTTATTTTATTGTCATATTCCCATTTATTATAGTTTTCTCCCAGAGACAAAATTTGTAGAGAACCCAAGAGTACACAAACTAATTTTCTCTTCTGATCACTCTGCTGGCTACGAAGTGAAAATGCTTATTTATTAGGGAAAGTGTGCAGATAACGACTAGTGTACTAGGGAGCTCCCACGGAGAGAAAGCAGGATCAACTGCAGTGCAATGTTGACACGTCGTTTGTACAAAAAAAAATTGTTTCTGATTGAAGCGCCAACCGGAAACGAAATTTCTGATACATATCATCCCAACAAAGATAATTTAAATATGAGTTTACAATCGTCATTCTGCAAGAGTGAAAGTAGAGAAAGCAGTGAAAGCACCACTACTAAATTATGATACATATCATCCAAAAAAGATAATTTAGATCTGAATTTACAATCGTCCTTCGGATAGGGTGAAAACAGGGAAAGCAGTGAAAGCACAGCTATGATATTTTTGGCCAACTCTACTAGGACACATCACTGTCTCATCATCAGAGTTGAATGGCACAACTTCGGAAACATCAAAATTGGTCAGTGGATGTCGCGTCATTCAAATAAAATAACAAAAAAATCCCTCTTTTTTTTGGCACTTATCCTGAAAAAAATAGCAAGGCATTGGAGAAATAAAAGCTTGAAATGTGGGTCAGAAAATGGTACTATTATTATGATGGCTATGGCTGGAGAAAGCAGAGAAAAAATTTAAAACCCACAAAAAAGGGATACAACCAAGAAGTTATAAAACATGAAAATTGTGTCGGCTATCATCGCTTCTTTCCGAATCGTTGGGAGTTCATCATTGTCAACTGCTTTCTCCAATGCAGAGAAAATCTTTCCCAAGTCAGATACCATTATTTGTCGTGTTGCTTTCACTGGAAAGACAGGAAATACCGATGAAATAAAAAAAATATATATTGTTGTACATATCTATTTTCTTATTTTGGTTGGACGAACATTTTATTCTTGGCTTCAGGTTACACATTTTCTTCTCAACTTTCTCTTCTAAATGAAATATTCTTTTGTTGGGCCCGGCTTTTTTTATGAAAAAAAAGAGAAATGCTACAACACTACGCCAATTTTCCAAGAGTTTCTGATGAACTAAATAAAATCAGGAGTTTTTCTCCGCATGTAAAACAAGTCCAACTTTCTCCTTGGAAGATGACACAAAGAATACAAAAGTGAAAGTTGTATCTTTCTCCGCAAGACAAACATCGTGAAGATGCCCAACAGAATAATAAAATCGAAGTATAATTAAAAAGCACCAGGCAATATTCAGCTTTCTCTACAACTTTCTCCAACAAAATTTTCTCTTTCTAATTGAACCTTTGTAGTTTTCTCATTCAGCACAATAACCTTCTTATGTCACCTCCACACAATTGGATCAGAGTGCTAATTTTTGAAAAAAATCCTCTTTCCAAACAACTTACACCGGAAAAGAGGCGACTCGTTAGCTAGTGTTATTATCATTTTAACAAGGATCTTTCACAATAATCAGGAAGGAAATCATCCTATTAAAGTCTAATTGCCAATAAATTCGATACTATTTTTGTTCTCTTGCTTTCTCCAAGGTGACAGCATCTCTCGTCGTGGCTCATCTTGCCTACACATGTTGGCCACTCTATTTTTAGGATAAAAACGTATCTTTACGATATCCCACTCAATTAGAATTTCAAATTTAATATTGACCACAACATCCTATTCCTCGGATATTCTGTCTCAAACTTTCTCTTCCAGTGATGCTTTCTCTAATTGCTTCCGCTTCACATCATAAAATAAGGGTTTTCCTCTACTGGCAGATGTAGTTTCGCACTGGTTCTTTTGTACTCTGGCAATCTGCGTAGTTAGAGTGAAAGCAAAATACATGTCAGGCATGGCTTAATTCATGGGTTCTTTATGCAAAAAAAAAACCGGTGTAGGTTGATTACGGTTTTCTTGGTTATTTAGGACAATAAGGGGCCATAAATGTTCCTGTGTTAGACTATAAAGCCTCTTATATCCCCAACCACTTTGGCGTTAAACAGCTTAAAAATTTCCAATTTAATTTAGCAATAATCGCACAAGGTGCATTGCAAATGAAGTATTTTAGGTCCATTACATCATACTAAGCTCCAGGTAGCCGATTTTAAGTGCGCGAATGCGTTTAAGTCGCATATTTACTTTCATAAACCCCATACCCACCATCCACCTAGTATAAACTGGGTCCGTTAAAACCTGGGCAAATTGTTAGTAACATAGTGTATTTGAGCTTCGAACTTAGAAACATAGTGCAAGCCTCTTTTATCCACTGACACAGATTTATTTCAACCCAAGCTTTACATTAAAATTATTTTAAAACTAACCCCGGTTTTTTTTCAAAAAACCCCTTTCCCATATTGGTTATAAAACCCGTTAAATCCCAGTTAAAATTACAGTTGGTTAACATGCCACTTCTGCAGGATTCAGGTCTATATGCAGGATTTCTTTCACCTCGAATTTGTTTGGTCATTCCGTAGCATAGAATTTTAAAGCCATACAAAACCAACTAATTGGGAAAGATAGCTTTTGCCCGTGGGTTGCTTCCGGTGAAAATTAATCATTACAATTTTTTTTTAAAAAAAGAGGATCATTATCTTCCCTGAATTGATTCTCTTGGAATTAGATCATTAGCAAATTGTGGATTGACGTCATCTCAATGCCAAAAGGATAGTTTTTTTGCTATTTATAAACAAGGTAGTTTCTATTTAATAGAAAACGAGGAAAATCTACTTCTTTGGGTGAAAGTTGTTTGTTCAACTCTTTTGGAGTTTTATCCATCCTTATTGATACTACCTTCGGCAGTTTTTGCACCTTTCTCTCCCACACAGACAGTGAAAATATAAAAAAACGTTTCCCTCTCTTTCCATGTTTATTGAGAAAATGTGGTGAAAACTCGACAATATTTGGTTGTTGTTATCGCTTTCACTCAGATGAAAACGTTCAGTGCAATTATTTTTGAGTATGTATTTTTCTTGCTTTGTGCCCAAATAAATATTAGTTTTCACCTAATCTTACCAGAAATTCTTCTAGCATCAGGATGAATTTAACTAGATCAAAGTAAAAACAGTCATGTATAACGATAACCGGCTAGCAATGCTCTACCGAGCCCGTACCCGTCAGTCCATTAAAATCCAGATTTTAATTGACCCGCTTTACACTAGGTGGGTAGCGATTTATATCACTACGCGGTTTTTATTAATATTTTACTATTTTAAACACACTTTCTGACGTCAAAACCGACTAGTTGAAGCTTTAAATGATAAAAAAGCGTCAATTCCAATAAATTTTGTACGAACATGGCTAAATTTCATTAATTTTGTAGCTGCTTAACGCCAAAAATGTTTGGCCTTGTGACAGCAGGGCGCTCATCCGTCCTTCTTTGCGTAGGACTGTCCTTATTTTCGGTTCAACATTAGGGGAAAGGAAGGACGTCCTTTCATGGCTTGATTAAAATCCAGATAAATTTGATTGTTCTCCCAGAAAATCATAGACATTTTGCCGTTTTGTGTAAAACTTTATTAAATTTGAAAATTTTAGTGCAGTTTACATTTAATATACAAATTACTATATTCAGACTACAAAGTTTGCCGTGTTCTTGTCCTTCCTGGATTGTAAAAATGTCCTTTATGTACCAAAAAAAAAATCTCTGAGCGCCCTGGGCTTGTACAGATTGTATAATTTAACTTAAGGAAAATTAAGGCCCATTATTGCCCTGCATAACCCAAAAAAACTCATAACACACTCGTTCCAGGTATTTTTTTTTACCCATAAAAAACCCCATAGCTTTAACAATGAATCCTACAAACGATCATTGAGGTGATTCCAGCACAAACAAACTTCTATGTTCTATATATATGCACAATGTTCTATAACAGCAAAATTAACTTCCAAAATTGTAATTAAAAAAACTTCAATCGGATTGCTATCAATAAATAACGTCGACAACGTGTTGATATACCCCTTTAATCCCAAATTGACATCTAACCGTCCAAAGACTTACATGGGAAAAAAAACTTTCACTCAACTTTCTCTTTTTATTTTTCTGCTTGCCCCGAAAAGTTTTCAAAGTTTGTTGAACTTTTATGGAAATAAAATGGTCATTGATACACATCCCATTTTTCCTTTCACCAAGTCTTTCATATTAGAGAAAGTTAACCTTTCACATAATTCTACCTGATCCACATGAGGCACTTTTCAGTGAAAATAGCCCACACAGCCTTATTAATGTCCAGTAACGCGTAAAATGTCATGACATTATGTATCATTAAACTTTCTGTTACGAAACAACTTTATCCTGACTCGAATCCTCTTCTTCTCTTGAATATTTTCTGAGAGAAAATAGCATCGTTTTTACTCCTTTTCCACTTGCAACAATACTTTAATAGTTATTTCTGATTTTTTCGTACTTTCTCCCACTTTCTCTTTAAAAAGATGAAAGTCTAGAGAAAATCGAGTCTGATTTGTTGGTAATTCTCATGCATAGCGTTTCACACTCAAAACCGTCATGGCTTTATTGGCCGATTTCTCGTTTTTTCAGTGAAAATTGCCGAAGAAAGCGAGAGATGTGTAGAGTCTTTAGAAATTTACATATTATTGCCATTGTTGAGTTCCTCCTTTCCGTTTTTTTTCTGTATGACAGTCGTGCCACATCTTTAACGCTATAACGGCCACGGAATAAAGCGTTTTTTGGATAAAGTTGAGGAGAAAATAAAAATGTCCAAGGGTTATTCTCCAACATTTGATTTCTTACAGAAAATGTCGGGGTCCATGCGGGTCCACTAATGTTTTTTTAATCGCCTAAATTTTTGCCGAAAATAAGGACTGTCGTTCGTAAAGAAGGACGCATGGTTGGCCTGGAAAATCATAAAATAACGCGATAAAAAGGGGCAGTTAAGAACGAAAAAAATACTTTTGTCGACGATAAAAAAATAACTCTGAAATTTCCATAATATCCGGTCCCGGTTAGGGCCTGGTGCTGAAGAAATCGCATGCCTGCTTTTTCTTTTATTCTTCTTTCCCCTTCACTTTTCACTCAAAACCCATACCACTTTTCACTCGAGGAGAGGATGATTGAGTCATTTTATTTTATGGGAGTGCGAACTCGCTCCAAAGATTGAAACTGTTTAAAAGAATGAACTTTTTTGGGGGTAATGACAAGTCTATATGTTATCTAATGCAAAGTGGGTGGTCGTTTTTCCGTATTCTTCAAGTAGATCAAGCAATAAATGCTTAAAAATATTTAATGGAGTTTTTCCTTGCAATAATAGGCACATTTATTGGGACCCATTGTCTTACTACAAGTTTTTTTCTGTTAAATCCAGACGTTTGATTTCTTACAACAGACTTGGGACAATTTTTTTAAATCAATGTTTTTTCGGTACTGTTCCTTTAGTAATATCATCTTCGATTCATCCGCAGAAGTTATTTGCATAATTATTGGTAATGAAATCAGCTTTTGCACTGGGTTCCGCCAGAAAAACAAAAACAGCTGACAGAACACATTGGATTCTGACGAAAAAAATGCAAAAGCTGACGTCATCACCCTATGGTATGCAGATAACTACTTTTGCGCACGCGTCGGAAAGGATATCCCTGGATTCACAGTAAATCTTGAAATAGTATAAAATTATGACAAAACGGGTTATTAAGAAAAATAACTATTTTATTGGCGATAAACAAGAAGTCAAAATTTTGCATAAACCCCGGTCCCGGTCACATCGAAGAAGAAATACAACGTCTGGTAAAATTTGCAATTTTTGGATTGGAAAGTTATTATAGCATGAATTGTTTGAATATTTAAAAAGAGAATGGTGCAAGGAGGTTTTACCATATTTATGTACAAAAAATAAAATAAAAATTATGGGTGGTCTAAC